>LPNX010109500.1:47074-80385 GCA_001517045.1 Pseudotsuga menziesii | reverse complement strand
AGGAAGCCAAACCGGCTGAGCAGAAGGTGAAACCCAACCGCCATGAGATTTGTATAAGTATAGGCTTTTGCATTGGAATAGTTAATTAATCGGGAGTTATTACCAACATTAATTAATTAGGACTCTTCGACAGAGAGCGCTCTTGACCCCGTCTTATGACAGTGGTTCAAGAGACTTATCTAATCTAAGATGCCTAATGCAGGGATATGTAGTTCTATGAATGCTCTCCGATAGAGAGTACTCTTGACTTGTGTTACTACAAGTTCAAGAGTCTTACTTAATTTGTTAAACTTGAAAAAGACATAGAACATAAAATTCTAACTACCCAAGAGTCTCTTTCAGGATTTTTAGGGCCCTAATCGGGAAAGCAAGGGGGTAAGTATACAATAAGAACTTATTCAATATTTAATCAAACAGTCAAATCAGTACTTTTACTTCATTTTCAAAACATAATGAATTAATCAAAACATGAACTACTTGATTATGATTATGCAACTTATTCTACCCTATCCTATCATTAGCAATTTAAACCAAAAATGAAAATCATGACAATGAGACGATACAGGCTTCCCCAAATGGGGGAAGAAGGGTGTGGGAGTCGTAATCCCACTTGCTTTTTGATTAATGTTTACAATTTTGATGGCTTTTATTTTTTCCTTTGCCTTGGAAGAACATGGAGAGAAAGGGATAGAGAGAAGAGGGAAGATTTGTCTTTTTTGTTCTTGCTTGCTTCCTTGCTTGCTTAAGGCCCTTTTGGATTTTCTTGATTCTTCCTGCAAATAAGAGCTTTAAACAATTCAAACGTTATGTATTACTCAAAAATTTAAAGACAAACTACAAACTAAATTCTCAAAAAAGAGGGTAAAAACTAGCGGTGAAAGAAAAGGAAAGAGAGAGGAGAAAAACCAAGAAAATAGCGAGAGAAAAGGTGAAAAAGAGGGCTGTCCTAAATGTAAAAAAAAGGGTTGTCCAAAGGCAAAAAGAGGGCTGTAAAACAGTAAAAAAAAAGGGCAGCAAACAGTCAAAAGAGGACTGTCCACAAGGAGGAAAAAGAGGGCTGTAAAACAGTAAAAAAAAAGGGCAGCGAACAGTCAAAAGAGGGCTGTCCACAAGGAGGAAAAAGAGGGCTTTCCAAAGCATGAAAAAAGGGGTGAAAACTAGGTAAAACGAGGGCTGTCCAAAGAGAAGAAAGAGGGCTGCAAAGATGAGTGAAAAGAGGGCAGCGAAAAGTCAAAAGAGGGCTGTCCAAAAAGTAGAAAAGGAGTGGTAAAAAGAATAAAATGGGGTACCGATGAAGGAAAGATAAGAAAGGGAAAAACCAAGCAAGGAGGAAAATGCTAGCAAGCAAGAAAAACAAGGGGATCAAGGATCAAAGAGAGAACTAGAAGAGATAAGTTCGGTAACCAAGAAAGTATTTGAAATTATGGATGGAACCCAAGAGAGAGAGCTAGACTCCCAGCTTTCTTTTTGTATTTTGAAGAAGAAGATCTTTGTAGGTACTGCAATGAAAGTGTTAGATTAAAAAGGTTGCTTGAAGCCTGGGATAGAAGCAGCTGAGATCACACCCTTCTTCAACCTGTGAATCCTGAAAACACACTGCAACTCAACATAAAATGTGAGATCAAAATACATGCTAGTATGCTAAGAAAATTGAATCATGATTAACATTACATATATACTGATTACTCATGTCCATCAAAATACTAATCTACTTCGCATAAACAATCATGTTGAACTACAAATGATTGTTCTACTGTGCCAACAATGGCCCTCTTGAACTAACAAATAAACAATTTAATCTCACATAAGCACTAAAGAAAATAGGGGTTAGAGACAATATCACCTCAACCAATTGCAAAAAACTACCACATCCAAGAGCTCATGGACCTCCAAAGTCTGATCTTTATTAACAAATTAAAGCAAATGCTTGATACAATTTCTCAGAGTAACTCTACTACAAAAGTCCATCCCAATAGAGCTGAAAGAGCCTCTTTTTAACAAATGAGAGAGTGCTAAAACCCTAAAACCAAAAAACCAACCCTAACTAGCTTAGCCACCTAACAAAGAGCCCAGACCTAAACCGGAGAACCGGGAGTGAGGGGAGGCCTCCACCCAGGCAAGGTGCCCCCACTCCAAACCTGTGCACTGAAAACAAGCCAAGGATGAGGCCACATGTGTGAGTTTGGATGTAGGTAAGCTCATCCTTTAGGTCTGGTAGGAGCCTGAACTAGGTTTGGGAAGCCCACTCATGGTGTAAGCTTCAGTCTTCACCTTGATCAAATCACCAGACCAATGAGAGCTCTCCATCTCATCTTTAGCTGGAGATGACATGTCTGATAACTGATAATAAATTAATTGGTCTCTTAATGATGACTGAAACTGAGTTATGATAACTCCAATCATCATAAGTGTTCCATGAGATGTCATTTAGCCTTTTATTGTATTAAATTTGGATTAATTTGGAGAGTTTTAGTTTTCTCCAAAATAATCATTTTTTACTCAAAACTGACTTTTTTGAGTAAAAAGGCATTATGTGTCTGATTACTGATCTGAAAGTTGGTTCTGACTGGCTGGCTAATCAAGAATGATTTTTGGCTTAAGGTTAGAGCCTTCAATCATTGAATTCTGAGTCCGGATCATGAACAGGTTTTATCCATTTAATTTATGGAAAAATTAACCCAAAAAACTTAGGAAAATTAATTAAAAATTAAAAAATAATTTTTCACTGTTCGAAAAAGATTTTTTCGAATTTTTTTTTTATATGTCCAGATGACTTAGGACATGACCATGATCTATCTAAATAATGTCTAGTAGGATTATAACACTCAGTTGGGATCTAATAGCCCCCCAAGGCCCAAAATTCAACATTGGGAACTCCAGCTTTGGAGGAAGCGGGAGAAAACCTCGTCAATTATACTCGCCTAAAGGCAAAGCATAATTGTGACGGGCAAAAAACTCCCTGGAATACCCTATTTGCAATTCTACGTCTTAGGAGACCGAACCACTCAAAAATATCCTACTAGCACATTTATTTTCAAACCCCGCGGGGCCATGGTCAAAATTATTCAAATAAAAAAGTGACTAGCCAATATTGGCTAGACAAGCAGACAAATCAACTAACACACTGGAATCAAAATTTGAACAAGTCTGTCAACCGGCAGCTCCTCAGGTAACCCAACTATGGTACAAAAAGTTGGATAACATCTGGTGCCAACTGCGGGACATGTGCTTGATCTAGTCTCTTATGCAAGGAGAGCATACGAGAACCCCAGAATCTCTGGTTTCCATATCCTGTAAAAACATCTCAACTTGAAAAGAAAACATTAGTAGCACAAGTTTTATGAAAAAGAGCCAATGATCCAAAAGTTGCTTTATTCAAAGAAAAAAACTTCATTGAAATTTTTTTTTATTTCTAAGTACATAAAGAAAATGCTAAAGTAAACACTCACTTTAAGGAGCCTATTTTCCTACTCTAAGCATGATACACAAAAGGTTAGGTGTAATCATAAATCCAATGTAACCACCTAAGCATTTTTTTAATGTAAAAAGGTTTTGCCTTGTCTTTGGTTACCAGCCAAAGTAAGGACACAATTTCTAGAAAATGCAAACCTGCATGATGATCCAGAATGGGCGGGCTGGATGGGGAATCATAGGCATGAATAATGTTGTCAAACTTCTTCCCAAACTAGTAGGTGATTGCGCAGGCTGCTTCTACCCATGACTGGATAATGCTGATATACAAATCGAGATGATGCGGTAGGTTGACTACTCCATCATGCTGATCATCAAGGCCTATCAAATAATAACTCGTTGTATAAGCCCCAAGCTGCTCCAAAACATAAGGAGCATCTATATGTGAAGACACTGGTTGAGAAAAAAACTTCAACTAGTTGTATCCCATCTGACTCTTCACCACACTGCTTCTCCAAGTCCTTATTATAGCTACCCAGATACAATTTCAACTGATCATAGGAAAACTCCAACTGCTCTTCTTTATAATCAGAATAACAACTCTCCATGCTGGACACATCATAGATGAGATTCTCAAAAATATTTTCAAAAGTATCATAGGTTGGATTTTTAATAAAAGTCCAATAGTCATCATCGCCATCTATGTCGGATATGAGATATGCCTCATCACTGGTATCAAGTTCCTGGCTACACTCCTCATTCTGCTCAAAACAATCTTCTTCAAAAAGTTGGGTTTCAAAGATATCACTTGGGACCCAACTTTCCAAATATTTGTCATCTGGTGGAGAGCATGGAGGACTCTCATCACATGAAACTTCTAAGATTGGATTTTCAATTAAAGTCTCGTAGTTTTCATCCATCTCAGAAGAAAGCGGTTCTTCCTCACTTGTATCAAATTCCTGGCTATATCCCTCCTCATGATCATAGTCATATTCTTCAGAAAAAAGGTCACAAGGTAGTAAACCTTCCAAACTATCATCATTATGCTCATTAGTAGGATTAGTGCTAAATTTTTTAGTGAGGTTGTCCAATTGTTGACTAAAATCTTCAATTTGACACTGGGTTTCTGTGGTGACAGGATGGAGCTGTCCAACTGCGTTAATGTACTCAGGATCTCTTGAATACTATTTCTCCTCTCTCCAGCTTTCTCCAGAAATATCATGCATGTCATCTACATAGTTTATGTACTTAGGCTCGCTTGATGATGCTTTAGGACCACAACCCTCTGGAAAACCATGCTCCTAAATATAGCATGCATAATAGCAGGAAGATTCTTCATGAAGGTCTTCACATGCCCTACAAAATGGCGTGTAAGTTTCAACCACATTAGTGGCCTCTAGCTAATGAGGAGGCCTCTGCTCATGGTTGGGGTTTTTTCTCTGCCATGTTGTTTTTGCAGGGAAAGCTCTAGGAGGTGGTGAAGGTTGAGTTCTTTCCATTGTAATCACCCTATTTTGAATCTCCTTCAATTGTACTAAGTGTTTATGTTCTGCTTCCTCCATATTTTTCTTCATCTCCCTTTTCATTTCAATCATTTGTTTTTTGTAGGCATCCTTCATAGCTGTTAAGGATCCTTGTCTTTAGGTTCACTAATTTTCAAAGGCGTTGAAGACCTTGAATAACCCTGGAGGTTAGATTCACGAGATGACTGCATATTCTTATCAATTTTAATGGCCAAATTCTAAGCCTGAAGTAATGTGGTCGGCTCCTTATCTCTAATCTGGTACTGGATCTTGCCACTTAATGGTGCAATGTAATTATCCAAAGTGGAAGCTACAGGAGGAGCATAAGTAGCAGGGATGGAATTTGATAACTCTGTGAACCTATCATTGAATTCATCCGTGGTTTCCGTATCAGACTTCTTTATGCTGGTCAAAGCTGCTACTAGATGTCTAGGCTCCTTTCTGCTGCCAAACTTTCCAAGGAAAGTAGCCTTGAAGTCTGCTAAGGTGGTGAAATAATTGTCCGGCAAATTATCGTACCAGTTGCCAGCCTTGCCATCCAAAGACAAGGGAAACAAGGTCATGTAAACATCTTCATGCCTATCAGTACCCTTGACATGGGCACCACAATGTCTGGTGAAATTCCTTATATGTTGCTCAGTAGAGAGGGAGGCATCGGTGCCATTATATGTCGTAAGCTTGTCAATAGCCTTGTCAGGGATATCATGAGGATGACCTACTATCTGAGTAAAGTTGAGTTGAGTAAAAAAATCACCCATTGGATTAAGGAAACAGTTATTATTTTGCAAACTTTGTAAGTTTTTTGGAAATAAAAGATGGATGTTTGAAACAGACTCAGATCCAAGTTCTGCAAGGATCCTACGAGAAGATAGTTTGTTTAATCTCCTCCTTAATACCTTTTCAGAGTCAAGGATGAAATCGACCAAAACTACATAGTTTCTTCTAGTAGAATACCTTGAGGTGTTAACTGACAGTGGAGTTTCCAGGTGGAATTAAGTCTAATTTCAGAGAGTGATTGGACTAAAAATATACCAAAAAGGATAAAAAGGTAAAAAACTAAAAGAAACAAAGGTCGTCCAGGAACAAAAAGATTTGTCCCCGACAACGGCGCAAAAAGATGTTGTCCGCCGATTACACACCAGCAGTAGAAATCTTTCGAAATCTATCTCCTCACTTAGGAAAGTGGGAGAGGTGTGACCTTGGGGGCAAGCATAGAGCTAGGTACTGTCACCTACTCCTAGCTCCTCCGTTTAGGCTAACTCCTAACGAAGCCAAGGGGGGTAGTCCCTACAAAAGAGTTTCTATGGCTCTTAAGTTGTTAAAGTGTTTTGATTAGTTGCGAATGCGGATGGGTGTTGTTTAGGAGTTATTATGATTTGAAGTATTTGTTTATTATGAATATGACACTAAATCAAAAGCAATCCACGTTGCTAACAAGAGATTACAAAGATAAGCAAAAATTCTAGACCTTAATAGTGCATTCAGAGAAAGAAATTATGATAAACCATAGACCATTGATCAAATAATATGATTATGCAAATTAAAAAGGACCAGTGCCTTATGGAGTCATTGAATCTGAAATGCACCAGAGAATTAAACACTAGTCTAGAAATCAAGCTAGTGAATGTTAGGTGATGCAAGTGCTCTTGGTAGGTTTTAAGGTTTTTATGTGTTCTTGATTAAGGTGTCAACGAAGGTTTATCAAAGCTGGGAGACTCTTCTAAGTTTCCTTCGTTTAAGACATGTCGGGCCTGCTCAGTATCCCAGGCTAATATTGTCAAGTGACCAGCTAGCCGAGAATCTAAGACAGCAGGAGGTTCCGGCGCCTCTACTAGGAAGTACTTTGGAAGAATCCCTACAACGCCGATGCATTGGTTACGGGGTGTTAATTATTTTTAGATTACTCTTGCAGGGTTTAAAGATCCAATGTTGTTTCTGGGTACTCCAATCTAAGATCGGTCAGAGCATACTCCGGCAAGGAGGGAAGGAGTTAATTAATTAAAGGGGTGTGTGTTGCAAGTTTTATTAAATTAATTAATTAGGACTCTCCGACAGGGAGCGCTCTTGACCCTGTCTTATGACAGTGGTTCAAGAGACTTATCTAATCTAATATTCCTAATGCAGGGATATGCAGTTCTATGAATGCTCTCCGATAGAGAGTGCTCTTGACTTGTGTTACTGCAAGTTCAAGAGTATTACTTAATTTTTTAAACTTGAAAAAGACATAGAAAATAAAAATCTAACTACCCAAGAGTCTCTTTCAGGCTTTTTAGGGCCCTAATCGGGAAATCAAGGGGGTAAGTATACAGTAAGAACTTATTCAATATTTAATCAAACAGTCAAATCATTACTTTTACTTCAATTTCAAAACATAACGAATTAATCAAAACATGAACTACTTGATTATGATTATGCAACTTATCCTACCCTATCCTATCATTAGCCATTTAAACCAAAAATGAAAAGCATGACAATGAGACGATATAGGCTTCCCCCAAATGGGGGAAGAAGGGTGTGGGAGCCGTAATCCCACTCGCTTTATTATTAATTTTTACAATTTTGATGGCTTTTATTTTTTGCCTTTGCCTTGGAAGAACATGGAGAGAAAGGGATAGAGAGAAGAGGGAAGATTTGTCTTTTTTGTTCTTGCTTGCTTAAGGCCCTTTGGGGTTTTCTTGATTCTTCCTGCAAATAAGAGCTTTAAACAATTCAAACGTTATGTATTGCTCAAAAATTTAAATACAAACTACAAACTAAATTCCCAAAAAAGAGGGTAAAAACTAGCGGTGAAAGAAAAGGAAAGAGAGAGGAGAAAAACCAAGAAAATGGAGAGATAAAAGGTGAAAAAGAGGGTTGTCCTAAATGTGAAAAAAAGGGCTGTCCAAAGGCAAAAAGAGGGCTGTAAAACAGAAAAAAAAGGGCAGCAAACAGTCAAAAGAGGGCTGTCCACAAGGAGGAAAAAGAGGGCTGTAAAACAGTAAAAAAAAGGGCAGCAAACAGTCAAAATAGGGATGTCCACAAAGAGGAAAAAGAGGGTTGTCCAAAGCATGAAAAAAGGGGTGAAAACTAGGTAAAATGAGGGCTGTCCAAAGAGAAGAAAGAGGGCTGCAAAGCTGAGTGAAAAGAGGCCAGAGAAAAGTCAAAAGAGGGTTGTCCAAAAAGAAGAAAATGAGTGGTAAAAAGAATAAAATGGGGTAGCGATGAAGGAAAGATAAGAAAGGGAAAAACCAAGCAAGGAGGAAAATGCTAGCAAGCAAGAAAAACAAGGGGATCAAGGAGCAAAGAGAGAACTAGAAGAGAGAATTTTGGTAACCAAGAAAGTATTTGAAATTATGGATGGAACCCAAGAGAGAGAGCTAGACTCCCAGCTTTCTTTTTGTATTTTGAAGAAGAAGATCTTTGTAGGTCCTGCAATGAAAGTGTTAGATTAAAAAGGTTGCTTAAATCCTGGGATAGAAACAGCTGAGCTCACACCCTTCTTCAACCTGTGAATCCTGAAAACACACTACAACTCAACACAAAACGTGAGATCAAAATACATGCTAGTATGCTACGAAAATTGAATCATGATCAACATTAAGTATATACTGATTACTCATGTCCATCAAAATACTAATCTACTTTGCATAAACAATCAAGTTGAACTACAAATGATTGTTCTACTGTGCCAACAATGGCCCTCTTGAGCTAACAAATAAACAATTTTATCTCACATAAGCATTAAAGAAAATAGGGGTTAGAGACAATATCACCTCAACCAATTGCAAAAAAATACCACATCCAAGAGCTCATGGACCTCCAAAGTCTGATCTTTATTAACAAATTAAAGCAAATGCTTGATACAATTTCTCAGAGTAACTCTACTACAAAAGTCCATCCCAATAGAGCTTAAAGAGCCTCTTTTTAACAAATGAGTGCTAAAACCCTAAAACCAAAAAACCAACCCTAACCAGCTTAGACACCTAACAAAGAGCCCATACCTGAACTGGAGAACCGGGAGTGAGGGGAGGCCTCCACCCAGGCAAGGCGCCCCCACTCCAAACCTTTGCATTGAAAACAAGCCAAGGATGAGGCCACATGTGTGAGTCTGGATGTAGGTAAGCTCATCCTTTAGGTCTAGCAGGAGCCTGAGCTAGGTTTGGGAAGCCCACTGATGGTGTAAGCTTCAGTCTTCACCTCGATCAAATCACCGGACCAATGAGAGCTCTCCATCTCATCTTTAGCTAGAGATGACATGTCTGATAACTAATAATAAATTAATTGCTCTCTTAATGATGACTGAAGCTGAGTTATGATAACTCCAATCATCATAAGTGTTCCATGAGACGTCATTTAGCCTTTTATTTTATTAATTTTGGATTAATTTGGAGATTTTTAGTTTTCTCCAAAATAATCAGTTTTTTAATAAAAATCATTTGTTTTACTAAAAATCATTTTTTACTCAAAACTGACTTTTTTGAGTAAAAAGGCATTATGTGTCTGATTGTTGATCTGAAAGTTGGTTCTGACTGGCTGGCTGATCAAGAATGATTTTTAGCTTAAGGTTAGAGCCTTCAATCACTGAATTCTGAGTCCGGATCATGAACGGGTTTTTTCCATTTAATTTATGGAAAAATTAACCCAAAAAACTTAGGAAAATTAATTAAAAATTAAAAAATAATTTTTCACTGTTCAAAAAAGATTTTTTCGAATTTTTTTTTTATGTGTCCAGATGACTTTGGACATGACCATGATCTATCTAAATAATGTCTAGTAGGCTTATAACACTCATTTGGGCTCTAATAACCCCCCAAGTCCCAGAATTCATCATCGGGCATTCCAGCTTTCAAGGAAGCGGGAGAAAACCTCGTCAATTATACTCGGCTGAAGGCAAAGCATAATTGTCAAGGGAAAAAAACTCCCTGGAATACCCTATTTGCAATTCTACATCTTAGGAGACCGAACCACTCAAAAATATCCTACTAGCACATTTTATTACAAACCCCACGAGGCCATGGTCAAAATTATTCAAATAAAAAAGTGACTAGCCAATATTGGCTAGACAAGCAGACGGATCAATTGATACACTGGAATCAAACTTTGAACAAGTCTGTCAACCGGCGGCTCCTCAGGTAACGCAACTATAGTACAAAAAGTTGGATAACAGTGGGGTTCATCTTGAATATGTCTTTTTTTGTAGATGAGCATCTTAATAGACAACTGTAACAACAATAGAAACCTACCTCTTGGTCCGTTGAAGAACTCTCTTTCTGCGTTGTTATAGGATTTAACTATGTCAACTGTGAACTCAGTGATATATCCCTTCAAGATACTATCAATACAAACTTCAACAACCCTTGACGTTTTATTGTCTACCTCCTGTAACTGATGGATTAGTTCTGGAGTCCATCCAGTTGGTTCACCTCCTTGGAAATATGTCTTCTGATATGTTAATCATGACCACCACTCATACAGGATGATCAAAAACTCAGATAAAAAGTATTCGTGTGGACTGGAATGAAAGTACTCTTCCATCCACTGATCTGTCATCAGTCCAGGGTTCTAATTATCTTTCTCCACAAAGTCCCATTCTTTTTAGTCAAACCAAAGTTGGATTTCCGGTCTCTTTGGATGCCACGACATGTCCTCCCTCCTCTTCAGAATAAGGTTTCGGAAACAGAACCATTTTTTGACACAAAATCAGTCGACAATGGTTCTCTCCCTGTCGACACCCAAACCACCGCGATCTCCCTGAGCACCAACCCAGACAGGTTTTACCTTGTCCAACAATGCCTGCAAAGCAGATGAAGTCTCACCCAAGATGTTCAAAGGAGGACTATCGAATCCAAGTTTCCTCAATATGTAGGAGGACCAAGAATCTACTTATCAAATTTGTGCAAAATGATTCAACAGATCTAATTGTTCATATTGTGCATTTAACATAATCATATCATCATTCAGCAGATCAAATAAACACACTTAGATCGTAGCATATATGTCGAAGCATAAACAGATCTCATGGTGCATCATCAGTCATAGCATAGAAGCATTGCATCATTTACATATATACATTGCATTCACATTTGGATCACAAAAAAAATGAAAATGACAAAGATAGAAAAAGACAAATCCTCTTAGAAAAACGACCGCCTCTCTAAGAAGAGTCAGATCCTCTTCATTTATGCTCATGACTTGGGGGAGCTTAGCCTTCTGCTTCTTCCTAGTGGGATGCCCAAGTCTTTTACATCTTCCTCCACGGGCTCTTTGCCCTTCCTTTTCCTGGTTCTTTCGGCGCGCACCTCCTCATCAGTAGGGGTGTCTTCTTCACTCGCATTAGGTGGGTATCACTCTTCTTCTTCTTCTTCTTCTTCTTCTTCTTGGGCATCATCCTAATGCTCCTATGTGCTGGTATTGGAGCGGTCCTGGGGCGGATTCTCTTGTGGTTCTTGCTGCTCTGTAGGCACCTTCGCACACTTGCTAAGCTATTCTTTGGGCCAGTATTTGATTTCCCCCTCAATATCTACTTCTCTAATGATGAAGAACGTTGAGAGTGCCTACTTCTTGGGGTCATTCTGTGGATGCAATATGATATTGTGTGGCCCTGCGTAGAAGTTAATGAAAGGATACTTGGCCACCATTGTAGGGAACAGTCTACACTACTAGCGCACAATATGTCTAAGCCTTTCTCCTTGGAGAAAGAATGCAAGATTTGTATCGACCTTGCACTTATTGTCTTTGTGGTCCCATAGGTACTGGAACGGCACACCAAGGAGCTCTACTAGCATATCCATGGGTTGGTAATCTGGTGGAGGAGTCCATGATGCAAACGAGATCAGAATAAAAAGACTTGAGAAGTGAAACTTCGTTGTGGGAAGCTCCTAGGAATCAACCGCTTCATCCATTAGTTCGTTTAAGAGGAACTCAGACCAGTTAATGTGCACTCCTTGCACACACTCTTATGCTAGCTCTATTGTTGTAGTAGTGCATTCGGTAAGCCTCATCTTACGCAGAACCTTACTGCACAATATTTTTGCTACAACCCTTACAGCAAGGTCAGCGATAGAGCTAATGAGGAAGCCCTTTCCACATCAGACAAGCTAGTACTTTCTCTTCATGTTGTTCTTGTCCATTTTTCCCCGTCCGTGTGTAGGTACGGGGCTGGGTTGACTCCTTGCCGTGGGAGACCCATGATGGCCAAGACTAGGTCCACCATTACCTCATACGGCTTGTCCATCCAAAGGTAACCTCCATGGAAGCATACCAGAAGTTGTTTGACATACATCCCAACTGGGGCAGTGCAAATGAAATGCAGCATAAGGAGCATGTTTAAGATACCTAACTGCTCCAATCCGCATGCCCACTCCATTGCAAAAACAATGCCTGCATTCGGCGGTTCACCAAGCACCGCGACCATGAATTGATTTCTAGTGAGCTCCTCTTGTTTCCTGGTGTCATAGTCTGATGGTATCGTCAGACCATGGGATGCCTTCTGGAATAGTGGGATCTTCCAAAAGTTCCTATGCATCCACTGGTACTCTTGCGGTGCCTGGATTCCTCGGTGACACATATGTAGGCAGCAAGTTCTTTTCTTCATCAATCAGCTCTGTGTCCGCTAGTGGTGGCAAAATCGAGTCAGCTTTGCGGACTTTGGGTATCTTCGTTGGGGGACTAGAGGAACCAAGGAGGTCTGCACTAGATGGAGCGTTGGCCTCAAAAACTTGTACTTCGGCCGGTTGCACGGGTGGCCGGTGGCGGGCGTGGCAGCCTCAGAGGTTCCTTCGAATTATCCTGCATCTTCTTCATCTTCTTGGTCATCTGACTAGGTTCAGGGATGTATGGCACTTCCAATATTGGGCAAGGTAAGGCTGGTGAAACAGCGGAGTCTTCACTATCATTGGATAACTCAACGATCATGGGCTTTGGCTCTGAGGGAGGGTTCTTGTTCATTCAATGGGCTCGGCTCTCTAGTTTCTTGGTGATGTAAGGAAATTTAAAGGTTACAAAGATAGAGGTAACTGCTATTTATAGGCGATTGGGAGTCCAAGCTGTGACTAGATGCAATGATGGGCCATTTGGCAGAGCACATGGGCTCATCCTTCATCGCGTTTACTCACACACTTAGGTTCAGTTATGTACTTTTTAGGGAAGGTAAGGTTAATACAGCACATGGGACCAAAAAGAACTCTGCCATTCTCCTCGAACTTTCCAAATTAATGCTACTAAGGTTTCGCTAGTGCCAAATCATTTTGGAATTCTCATGCATTTAACGGTCTGTTGGTGTCTGCCAGCTGTCTGCCACTACCCGCTAGTTGTCTTGTAGCTTGTTTTTTGGCAGGTTTATAGCGTTACATTTATTAGTGCAACTTTCTTTTTCCCGGCCTGGTTGCGCTGGAGATGCTGCTTTCGTTTCCTTCCTCTCTTTAGATCTTTTTTTATTTGTGTTGCACACCTTGGCCTTATGGGGCCACGCCGTAGTCGTCACGGTATGTTAACTTTCTTGATGTTTAGTGGCTTGATGAACTGCTAACTAGAAATGTTGCTTCCTTCTACTACGCGTGATCCTTCTGACTCTGGAATATTAATGTTAGTCGAATCATCCTTTGGGTCTCTGTAGAGGTTATAACAGGTCATCCAGTGCTGAACTTCCTCACAGCACGGGTGGTAATGTGCAGTGCAGGGTTGAGAATATGAAACCTCCAGTGGGATTTCCGCAATCATATTCTCCTTAATAGTCTTCATCACAAGATCAACTACTGGTTTCCCATCTGTGAACTGGAATGTGTATGTGAAATTTTGCACAACCTTTTCCCACTCCCTTGTTTCTTGGCACAGCTCCAAAGATGTGTACCAGCCTCTGGGTGCCATCTCGAGAGTATGGATGAAGTGGTGAACCCACTCTTGATGTGGGTAGTTCGAGAACACTGTGGAACACTACTCCAAGTGTTCAACAGGGTCTGATAACCCTGTATACCTTTGTGTCACCGTTGTGACCTTGTCTCCAAACCTTACTTCCAATAGCCGTCTGCAATGCGACCATTCAGTTATAGAGATTTTGTGCATACCCCACCACCGGGCTAGTGTAGCTTTCAGCGCAAATGCCAACGCAGATAGTCGCTATGGCTCTGTTACTAATTCTTCAAACTCAGTCAAGAACGTTGCCAAGTTAGGAAGTCCTTCATATGTAGGCAGCGATCGTGACTGAGTTCCCACTCGTCAGAAAGACTTAGTTATCCTGGCACATCTCCTCATAGAGACTTCATGTAATCCATTTTTCCAGTTCTCAAGTACCTCTCCTGAGTCTGATGTACATGAGCTTGTGCATCTCCATCTCAGTTTACCATCCTCAGTAGGATTAATGTAATCCTCCTTAAGGAAAGTGACATTATAGATGTTATCCAGGTGATCAGCTTTCCTTTCGTTGAACATAGGTTCAATGTAGCTTTGTCCTTCCAATGGGTTGAGGGGTGCAACTACCCTCACATAATCATCTTCAAATGATAGGATCCTTCTTTTGAAGTTTATAATGGTTTGATTTCCCATCTCCCAATCGATCCCCAGTAGCGTGGGATATGGGTTAGTATCATCTACTATGTTAATGACATTGAAGTCTACAAAAGGGCGCAACCCTTCAATATCCACTTGGACCTAACTCAGTCTACCAATGGGTAGGACCTTTTCCTGATTAGAAAGCCTTAATTGAATTGGGGACCATTCTAGGGGTGGCTTGCCCATTATTTTCCATGTTTGGCGTGTTAAAATGTTAACATCGGAACCCAGGTTGAGGATGATACAGTCCATGTCATAATCACCAATTTACGCTAACATCCTGAGTTTGTGTCATGTTTTGAACTTTGACTGGACATTGTTAACCTTCTTTGTTGGTGGGTCTTCCTCCAAAAGCATTTCTATGAGCACTTCCAACTCTATAAGAGCATCTGTGTCATGAATTATTGCCAAACAACTTGATAGGAATGGTTTGAGCTTACCAACCTTATCTGCACTCTTCCTTGCAGTCTGTCGTTCGAATATCTTCTGGAATCTCTCAGGCATATATTTCACTTTCCCTGAGGTGGATGGCTACTTCGTTCCTACAAACTCTAGGTGTACATCCATGAATATGCGCTTCTACTTTTGAAAATCCAATGGTGCTTTCTTTTGCATGGCAGGTCGAACCTGCAGTTGTTCTTGCATCGCAGGCTCTATCTGCGTAGCTTGATCTGCACCCGTCGCGGCACCTCCCCTTGTTATCACAGCTACACTTGGTTCTCTTGGTTCTGCGACTATCATCTATATATTGGCATTAGCATTCGGGTTGGGAGCATTTGGAGTAGGATTTGGTGTTGGGTTATTTGCTCCAACCGTCCGAGCTTGCCATCTAGCAATAAGTTGCAGACATTGCTCCACATTATGTTCTTGTCTACAATATGAGCAAGTCTTCGCAGGTTCAAGGCAGTCTCTAGCATATTGGCCCTGCGCTCCACTATTGTAGCATACCACTGGTCCTCTCCCTTGGCCAAATCCTCCTCTTCCTTGGCTCCTGTAATTTCCACTCCCCCTCAACTAAGGTTGTGGTGATTACGGTAGTTATTGCGGTTTCACATGCTACTGTTGATAGAGGTTATACGGGCCCATGTTCTGAAATTGCGGCGCCATCTGAAACTACTACACAGGATGAAACTGAGGCGCAGCCTGAAAATGCTGTGTAGGATGAAACTGAGGTGCATCCTGGAACTGAGCTTGAGCCTTTTCAATCTTTATTTGCTCCTTATTCTACATTAGATATGCATATACCATTTTTTCTCTCATAAGTTGGTAGGCCCTACAATCTTTTTCATCCTAGCCTACGAATCTACAAAATTTACAATACAAACTAGCTGGGGTACATACCATCTTCTACAGGAACATGCAATGTATATCGTAGTGTCCTCTTTTCTGGAATATGTTGCACCAGGGCAGCCCCTGGGTACTCAATGGGTTTGGCACACCGGACGAGATGTAGTTCATGTAAGCCGGACAATCATATTTGGTATTTCCATTGGTCCGACATCGCATACACCAAAGGTCTTCCTACACCTCTTTTCCTCTTTTTATGTCTTGGAGATGAATAGTCAAATTATTCAATTGTGACTGAATCTATATCATTCCTGCAGCGCAATCTCCAATAAGTGAATCCTCTAGCTTCATTTCCAACTCCAGTGCCTCCGTCTGCATTGCAATATTTTGCTGCATGAGTGGTCCTCTAATGTGTGGAAGGAGTGCAGTAATAAACCACTCTTTATGTTGCACGCCAGACATCTGGAAGCTTACTTTGGCCATCAGCATCTTGAACCGCTGATCAAAGTCCCATATTGTCTCTATTGGAGCCTGCTTAATCTCCTTGATCTCGGTTATACATTGGGACTCAGATTGTGGATTTCTAAATTTTGAGATCATTGCATGTTGAATCTCCTTAAGAGTCCTCTGTGGATGACTAAGTGGTAATACATAGTACTTCATGTACCAATCCAAAGCGCATCCCCGCAGAGTCATAATCATTTGCACTTTTCAGACGTCATCATTGTTAATGAGGAATACCATCCATACCGCCTCGCAGAGGAACCAGTGTTGTTCTGGATCCCTTGTTCCATTCCCATTGAACGTGGGTAGTCTAACATCTGTCCCACCATTAGGGTGGCATTGGGGTTGTTTACTGGATTCCCTGGATTTGTTGGATTTACTAGGATTGATGATGGGCTTCCTTGCGCACCAGTCCCGACATTAGGACTACTGGTGTTCACACGCGGTTCAGATGAGGAACTTCTAGGTCTCACTTTAGGGGATCTTCTTGGAATATCATAGTCACGTCCTATCCTTGACGTCTCTACAGACTATTCCAATTATGCTCTCTCATAAATCAGACTATACTCCTCCTCTTCATCGCAAGACCCTTCATCTAGGTGTGACTCACATCCATATTCACCTTCCCTGGGCAGGCTATAATTCCTCCTGCCTCCTGTTACCTTCCTCCTCTTTCCTAATCGGAACCTCCTTTCGCTTCTTAAGTATCCCATGTCCCACTCATCTTCTGAGCTCTCTGGGAACATTTCTTCTTACTACCTTCCATATTACTCCTAAAATTTACACAGCATATCCCCTTCACAGGCTGCGCAACTCAATCACTGAGTTGTAAAATACCCTTTTCATAAAGGAGCATTTTAATCCATAGGTTTATAGACATAAGGTACCTTCCCCGAGGTCCTTGGAAAAAATGTCTCTCTGCCTCGCTATACGAGGTTATCGCTTTAGTAGCGAACTCAGTAACATATCCTTCTAATATGCCATGAATCCAAAAATCAACATCTCTGGAAATAGGGTTACTTAGTTGCACTATTTCTTGTGTCAACGGGTCGGTAAATTCAACTACTCCTCTTCGCTGGAAGTTAGTCTATCGGGTCTTCAACTCCGACAACCACTCTTTCAATACAACGAAGAATTTTGTGAAAAACAATTTCATCGATATCCGAATATAGATATCGTTGTAACCAATTTTCATGGCTCAGCCACGAACCCTTGCTTTCCTTCTGCACGAATATCAACGTCTTTGACTCCAGCTGTCACATGCCCCAATTTTGCAAAAATAATATTATCATATTTGATTTTATTTCAAGACAATATGTTAAATTTTATGCTAAGTTGTAATTGATGACTCAGCAGAGTCAAGGATGTTGAATGTAATTCTGAGTATTTTAATTATAAATAAATAAAAGTGGAGACAACAACTTGGGAGAGCTGTTAAAAGAGTGTTTACTAGTCAAGTTGGTGGAGGAGACTAGGTGGAGAGCAAGTAGACAAGTGGCAGCATCCTCAAACACTTCCAATTGTTGTAGGTGGTAACCTCTATACATTTGGGGTCATGATCCCCTAAGAAAGTGGGATCAGAGCAGGTGGCTCAATTAATGACAACTGACCCAAAACGACCTAGGCAATCTTAATAAAAATGCCCATTCAAGAGAGTTGGAGACTGCTCATTCCAAGGAAGTGATCATTCAAGTGAATGTACTTCAGAGGATTTCAATGGCAAGGGAATTTGTGGAAGGTGTTTGAGGGGTTAACTGCAAAAGTGATCTAGTGCAACTTTTCAGCTAAAGGATCTTACTGCTAAGTGTAGAGTGATTACTGAGTCATTGGACTAGTATTTTGTTGCTTACTCCACCAATTCTCAGCCAAGGAGACCAGGAACAGGCTTGGGGGTCCTGAGGAGACGTTGTTTGAGCGCTCTCCAGGAGTTGGTAGGGAGGAACGGCCTCCCAACACCGTCGTTGTCCGACTTAATCAGGTTCTACAATATTTTTATTTTATGGTGTTAAAAGTTTAGATGTGAGTCTGATTGATTAGTGAATGTTAAAATTTTAGGTGAGAACTGTTAGAGTTATTAATATTTTAGTTATTTGAAAGAATGAATCTGAATTAGATGAAAAATAATCCTAACCTGTGTTTTTGCACATCTGGAATGGACCAGACCGTACTCCAGCACAGGTAGTGCATTTTTAAATGAATGAAGAATATGATTGAAATTTGAAGGGAATAGATGTTTTATGCATTTCATAATATCATAATATTCTATATCTGTATGTAGTTTGTTATCAGAGAAGAACATTATTCTGTTAGTTAGGTTTATTTCCTAACTAGATTGTTGTTGTAAGAATGCTAGAAAAGAAACAGCCATAATACTTTACAGATAGCAGGTTATTATGTTAATAAGTTATTTCAAATAGATAAGTTATTATTTTTACACAGTACTCTATTTTGTGAGTTATACTATTAACCTGTAAGAGAGGTAGTAGAAATAACTTAGGTAAAACACTTATTTTATTCTGCTAAGTAAAGAATTAAGTATGATATACTTAGGTTATTTACTATTAATAATAACTAACTTAATCTATAAATATTCATACTTCAAGTCGGGTATTACTAGCATAATTAATTTATACAGAGAAATTAAATACAGAGATGAGGTTATCTTAACAAAGAACTTTAATAATCCCTATCTATATTTATTTAATAAAAACAACTAGAATATGATGGTAACTAATAGTTAATAAATGCTAATTATAAAAGAACTAATTATTTTAATTATTATAAACAAAATTTACTTGTAAAAGGAAGTGCAGGGTCAAAACTCTAATAACAATCATATTGTAAACAATATCCATTTAAATGATAATCCAAGTTTTTGGATTAATTATTATTCAAAAACTAAACTAATGTAGATTATTATAGACCTATAAAGACAGGAAAGAAGCAACCATAGTAAAATAACTGGAAGTGCACCCTATTCATCCTTAAACATTAAATAGATCAATTTAAGTTAAGTAATTAAAACTTAATAAACAAATTGAAGAATTTTTACACAAGGGTTACCTACGGGAAACCCTAGCTCGAATATTTGAGCCTGTAAGTAAATAATTATAACATGACAGTATAACATTTATAAAAACCATTAACGCAGAGTAAACAATTAATCGTAAAATTTCTATTTCACAGGCAAATAAGGGTAAAACTCTAGATTACAAAATTATCTTAAGAGCATAAAGATAAATTGAGTTCGAACTCAAAAAGGAAAAACTCTATGCCTTAAACTAAACTATGCATGGCTTGACAGGCCACAAAATCTATAAACATAATATTGTACAAAAACAAGAAATCAACTATTTACAAGTCACAGCTTCAGCCGAAGTACCCTGCTGGAAGCAAGGGTTTAACAAAAACCAAACTAATAATCTGAAGAACAGTAACCCATGAAGCGTAACAACCAGGCCATAAATTTCCAACTGGAAACTATCCCTTAAGGACTGCACAAGCAGGGAATGCCAATTGATAACCAGGGCTTACCCGTAGCCGAAGTGTCGGTCTTTTTCTTGAAAGATTTCTATCAAAGGATGAGCGAACTGTCACCTGCAAAGAAGAAAACCTAAGTTAATTAAAAAAAATGATTTCAGAACTGTAAACCGAAATAAATTCTAGTTTAAGAGATTCTTAAGAGTTTACAGTACCTGGAAGTGAAGGTTATGGAGCTGCAAAGAAATAGCAGCATCGCCACCAGCGAAACAAAAATCCAAATCCTCATTCTCGCAGTAACAGAGAAGCCAGAGACTCATGTACAAGCCAATAACAGCAGTAGCAAGAATAAGTATGGGCAGTGGCCAAGCAAGAACCAAAGAATGAAGCTGACGCTATCACCAACAATGCAAGGCATGTAAGCGAGACTATCAAACCCGACGAAGAAGGGAAACACTGTAACAGCAACAAGACAATCTTAAAAACTATCTCTGCAAGGGTAGGCCACAGAGGAAAAAGCAAGGAGCCACTACAGGCCATAAGTCTTATGCCACAACTCTTTATAAACCTTGCAGAGATAAGACACACAGTTCACATAAAGAGTTTGAGAACGAATAGTGTAGACTGAAAACAATTTAAACCAGGACTCGGAGCATAATTAACAATAGCAAGGTAGCATGGCCGCCATGACAATGGTTGCAGAGCGGCCCGAAGGCCCAAGAACTATGGAGGGAAATAACAAAGCGTAGGGTTACAACAGTTTATATATTTTCAACACTTGGCCAGGAGGAGACCACGTGGTCACTTAAATTTTTTTAACCATGTAGTGGGTCATCGCAATAGTCACCTGCATGCAATAATTTACAATGATTTATATAATAATCTGTGAATAATCATGAAAAAAACTATATTGTGCAAATGTTTATAAAGTCAGCGATCTTATAATAAGTGTTAACATATTGTCACTTGGGCATAGAAAACATCAACCCTCGGATCGTTGACAAATTTAAGATATAGTGATCATGTAGTTTGAAACTGTTATGATTATATATCCTTGTTTTATAACACAAAAACCTTACCCGTAAACCAATCAATGGAGTGGAAATAATGCCTCAATCTTTTACAAATGTCAATATTATAACATGAACGTTATGATTACCATGTTTATCCACGTTAAAATATAATAACTAATTGTTTTTCTTAAGCCCGAGTTGAAATGTGAGAAATCATAGAACAAAGATCTAATACTATGTTTCCATATGTGTTATGATCAACGCGAGGCTACACTCCTCTAAACCCATAACCCTAGTGGAGTTTATGTTAAATTGTTTAGCACAATAAAAGTTTAGAATTCATAAAATTCATTACAAGATCAAGGTGTTTTAGACTTGTTTGGAAAATTCAATTAATGACAGGATTGTATGTCTATGAACATATTAATATATATATGTTAAAAAATTGAAATAAACGATAAAGATGACAATATGGTAAAAGATTAGTTACAGAATACTTTTACATAGTCTAATTGAGTTTAGACTTTAAATAAGTCTTTGGTTATTTCTCAAGTTGGTATTTTGTTGGTAACTACCATGTCTTTATACTTAGTAAAATAGTTTTAAGATTATACAAAATATCTAATGCCTAGCATGGAGTAGAAAGTCGAGCCTTCTTGAAAGCACCAACCTCAGTAAACTGTTTGTGGATAGTAACTCAATACAAGAGAAGTATTATAGAAAAATAAGAAACTGAATTGGAATAATCCTACTAGAGTCTAAGTCTTTAGAACCACATGTTTCGACGTAATGTTAAGAACTTTACAGGCAGTAAGCTTCTTTGCAGAAGTTAAATGTCGAGCAGTTGGTTATACTGATATTATAAATGGATAATGTATAAATACTAATAAAACAATAATTATAACCTTACAGGTTATGCACACTAGAGTAGAAGTTTTCTTGCAGCTAAAATCACAAGATGAAATCCAAAGAAAGTATTTTTACTATCGATGCTTACATTAAAGAAAGATACTCAGTTAACTGTATTTTGTTTACAAAAAAAAAATAACTGAAGGAAACAAAGTTATTTTTACCTCATAGAAGTGGTTCGAAATATAACAGCTTATTTACTAAGCTCGTAATTGCAAAAATAAATATTGTTGGATACTTTATGAAATTTAAAGCGTTGATCGTTCAATCATACCTATAAAACCTGTAAGAACAAGTAAGCTTTCTACGTTAGCATAAATGCTAAGTAAGCCCCGGATTTCAAAGATAGTTTCCACCTGCTTGTCATAAATAAAAACTCATCAGTAAACGGAAAGAAGAAATATTGCGCAAGTTAAACTTAACCTTGTATCAAAAAGGAAAATGCTGAGTTAACATAATCGAGATTATGTATAAACTAATCTATCAACTGTTTCTTTTATTTCTAACCTTTAACTGTTAGAAAACCGCAGTTCCAGCATTTTATGTTATTTCAAAATTTGAAATTTTTTGTGAAATTTTGGGGTTTTGACACCAGCCACCCCTTGAATTCACTCTTAGTCGGGTGCCACAACATTTCCCTCATTTTGATCAATAGGGTCCCAGCAATGAAACCATTTGTTGGCCAATTTTCCTAACTCGTGCAACCTAGGTTATGAATAGCCCGTCAACCCAACAAACGCTCAAGATATAGGCCTGAGAGAGAAAGCCCCGTCGGCAACGCCCCCAAAGCAGGCGCAGTCTCACCCGATATATCTCTTCGATGGGTAACTACCGGAACCATGTTTCTGCGATTGGCGAGGGATTATAGTCCCTTGGTGCGTGGCCAAGGAGCTCAACCAAGTCATGAGGATGGAGTCATTTCCACCGAACTGTACCGCAACCGCGCATATATTTTATTAACTACTAACGGCGCGACACATATTCGGCCTTAGTAATTTAAACATAAATGAATATAAAGGAAAGCTAACATACAGGTGAAATATAATAGACGCGCAATAGCTATTGCGCTGTAATGATAAACTAACACTCACAAGCAGTGCATAATAACCTATTCATGCATTCGGACTCTTATTGATAGTATGGCATTCATCCAACCATAAGAGGACTTGCATCATAAGCATAAACAAACATACATAGGAAATCATCAACAAACAAGAGAATTCACATGGAAACCCATCCAGGGAAAACCACAAGGCACTCTTCATCTGGCATGAGAAATATATGCCACCTTCAGCCTGCATTTGACTACAGACTATCCTAGATCTAGCTTTCTGCTCAGACTCTCTTTTGATCTCATGCTCTCTATCTTATTTCTCCTAATCTATTGCTACCATCTACTGATTCGCACACAACCTGGATAAATCTCTCTAGAATTTGCACCACTCTAACAGAGATTCTCTTCTACTGCACTAACCCCGACTGCATCCTGCAGACTTCCGACTACTCTACCCCTCAAATCCCATAGCTTCCCTCGGATCTCTCAGAGATCTTTCCTTCACTAAACCATACAAAGAAACTAAAGACTAAAACAACCAACATAAAGCAATAACTAAAATCCAACCTTATAACTATTAAATCCCTCCTATTTATGTTATTTTACATGACCAAGAAGGGTCGACTACATACAGGCAGTCTGTTAACTATCACCATCAGCCGCCTCTCAGTCTATAGCCGTGGTGATCATGACCTGACACGAGGCACTAACAGCCTTACTTACAGCATGCATTCACTCATGTGGCATCCGCCGAATTAATTTGAATTCAGAACCCATGATTGTCATGTTGCTTTCAGTCGTTATTTTGCACTTGTGCTACTGCTTTACCCTGCGGCATCTTCCTTCTGTGCAGTTTCCCTTTTTTCGTGCAAGTGCCATATTTTGCACTTATTCCTTCTTCTGTGCATCTTTCCTCATCCACCGTTTCCTTTGTCTGTATAGACTTCCTTTCTTGTTCTTGCACTGCTAACTGATTCTTCCGCAGTTCTTCACTTGCACTTATTTCCTGCATGCTTTCCCCAGGCCCAACATCACACAAGACAAAATAAATCCAGAAGAGATCTATCTAGTATTAGATGTTACACATGCGATCTCCAAATATTGTCCCAAAAACAAATGCTCCTCCAACAAGAATTCAAAAAATAAATTACATGATACTCACATCGTTGAAGATGATGAACCAACAACAAAAAGATTCAGAGAAGAAAGAGCTGATTATTCAAGTGATGAATAATATATCCTAATCTCATCACTCATGGGAACTATCTCACATGGAAGCAATTATTGGCTTGTAGATAGTGGTTCATCGAAACATATGAAGTGATACAAAGAATCATTCGTCAATCTATCTGAGCATGAGTCACCTAACAAGGTGAAACTTGAGAATGAGTATCAAGACCCCATAAGAGGAAGTGGAGAAGCTACCTACAAGATAGATTTTGGGAAATCCTTAAACATGAAATATGTGCTATATGTTCTAGGATTTAAGAATAATAATCTCTCCATCTATTCCCTAGATGCAAAGGGAATGAGGGTTGCATTTGTTGATGGCCAAGTCCTAATGTGGCCAAAAGGAAAGACAATTGATGATGCAACGGTAATTGAAGAGAAAGAGGGAAGCTTGTACAAGTTGAAAGGACAACCTCAATAAGAATTGGTTCATGAATCAATAGAACTAAGTGAACTGTGGCATAGAATTCTTGCTCATGTGCACTATAGAGCACTTCCAATTGCAAGAAAAGTAGTTTCAATACTTCCGGAAATCCATACAAAACATGAAGGAATTTGCAAGGGGTGTGCGCAATAAAAGAATGTAAAGGAGGTGTTTCCCAGTAGTGAAAGCAAAGAAAAATGAATATTAGAGATAGTCCAGTCAGATTTATGTAGGCCCATGTCATCCATCTCACTAAGAAGGTATGTATACTATGTTTCCTTCATAGATGACTTCTCCCGTAAAATTTGGATATATTTCTTGAAAGGTAAAAATTAGGTATTCAACAAGTTCAAGGAATTCAAATCCTTGGTCAAAAATCAAACTTAGAGGAAGATAAATATTATGCGGTAATATGATGGCAGAGAATTCACCTCAAAAGAATTCAAGGAACCTTACAGATAAATCTAGTGTTAAGAGGGAGTTGAGAACTCCCTACAATCCTTAATAGAATGGTGTTGTAGAATGAAAGAACGGAATGATAATGGAAGCAGAAAAAGAGATGCTACATGACCAAGATATTTCGATGCACTTGTGGGGCACATGTAGCAAGGACAACTGTGTATGTACAGAACCATACAGCTCACCGACTACTAGACAACAAGACTCCAAAAGAGGATTTCTCAGGTGAAAAACCAGAAGTCATCCATCTCAGGATATTTGGTTTCCTACTGTACATACACATCCCAAAGGAAAAGAGGACCAAGCTCGATCCTTCAGGAAGGAAGGGAATATTCGTAGGACACAATGACACTTCAAAGGACTATCGAATATACTTCCCAGAATTTAAGAAGATCGACATCAATGGAGACGTAACATTTGATGAAGACTCGGCATATTCTAGATCCAGAAAACTACCTATTAAATAGGTTGAAGAAAATAAAACAACCAAAGTTTGATATAGTGAAGAAGAAACTTTAGAAGACCATGAATATCATGACATGAAAGAACCTGTAGAACCATCACATGAGAAGAACTCCCACAAAAGAAAACTAGCATGGGAACGAGAGATAATATAAGATGCATAAATGTATGGTGCTCCAGATGGGATGCATAGAGAAAGGAAAAGACCTAGACCATACAACCACTATGTGGCCCTTCTATGTGACATAATTGATAAAGAACCTTCCAACTATGAAGAGGTTGCAGGAAAGAAAGATTCCAAGATCAAGGAGTACCATTCAATTATGAAGAATGATGTCTAGGAGATAGTTCCGAGACCAGAAGGGTAGTTTATTGTGACTTTAAAGTGGATCTACAAGATCAAGCATGCTACATATGGTGGCATTGAAAAACAAAAGGAAGGATTTTTGGTTCATGGATTCTCCCATAAAGAATGCATAGACTATGAGGAGACATTTGCACCCGTGGCGAGATACACTTCCATTAGATCTATACTTGCATTGGCTACAATAATGAAATGGAAGGTACACTAGATGGACGTAAAGACAGGATTCTTGAATGGTATAGTTGAAGAGGAATTGTACATGGAGTAGTGTTGCAGCTGCAACTTTTTGCCCCAAAATTTTTAATTTTAGGGCCCCCCTTAATTTCTTTTTATTAAAACTGGCCTAGGAGTATTTTGTTTTCACCAAAGCTTCCCTGAGTTCAAAATTTCCTTTAAAAAACTTGGTCTGTTTCACTTTTTTGTATCGAAATATTAGTCGTCTATCCTTTCGATATCAAAAGCATAGTGGACTATCCTTCCAACATTGCAGAAACCAAACCGTCAAACCCGTCGAGTTCCTTTGGACTCCCTCGCTGATACATCAGGGCTAGTTCTTTTTTATTCTCGGGTTTGATTTTCCGAAGTTCTAGCAGTTAGCGGTTTCGATATCCGATAATGTTTTATTTCATTGTCGGGTTGTTTGATCAGAGTAAGGAAGATTCATAGTGTCTATCATTGCTGACGTTGCAGGAGGCTAGTTTCGAGACATTATGAAAGCATCATGTTCTTTCACCGACTCCGTAGAGCTTGGCATTGCCGATTTTCGATACCCGTTCCAATAGTAAATCCTGCGATGGTAGAACTGTACATTGTCGACGTTGCGGAGGAGGATCAGTTTTTGGTTTCGAGGTTAAAAATTAGTGGTTCTGACGTCCGATTGACTCAACATATTGCCAAGTCCGTAATTTTTTTTGTGCCTGCCATTGCGACGATCCTCCAGTTTATTCTTCTGATTGATTTAATTTTGTCCGCAGATAAGTTTCCCACCCGGTCATGGGTATATATGTGTGGACATATGACTTGTCATTTAGAATTTGGATTTTTCATATGCACCATGGAAGTAGACTGGAGAAGTCATGCGAACATATCTATCAAAACCTGGTTCATTCTACTTTGCACCCATGGATTTTCAGCTCGCCCGGTCACTCGCATCGCTCTTGACAGGTAGGTTTACCCATAGCCTTGTCACCTTGGGTAGTATTGGTTGATTTTGAACTGTTAAGTGCGTTGGAGGTTAGGTTTTGAACGTTAGGTTTTTTGTTCATAGAAGGTTAAGAAGTTTTTGCCTCCTTACGGTGAGTTCGTGGATGGTTTTACATTGAAGGGGGAGAGGGTTTAGTTGTTTGAGGTCTCATTATTGTGGGAGTCTGAGTCTGTATGCCATTGAAGTGTTATGGACATGTTTGTGCCAGTGTGAGTTGTTAGGGCATGGTGCAGACAGGCATTTCATTGTTTGCACCACCCTTTGCTTGGTCTTTTCATGATCAGCTGGGGGTTAGTAAGTCGTTTTTCTTGCAGCGACTTTTTCCCATGGGAATCAAGAGGGTTTTTCTTTTCACAGTTGCTACGCATTGTTTAGTATTTTGAGATTGAGAATTGTGTTGAGATATAGCGGTAGAATCAGTCTGATAAGTACATGTGTGAGACAGAGGTTTTTCGGTCAATTAAGGTTTTGAGATAGTGGAGCTTAGGCAAATTTAGGAAGCAGTTTTGCAGGGTTTTTTTCTGGTTAAATATTTCATTCATAAATACTATGTTTAACTTATTTTAAACAGCATGCATGTCGAGGAGGTAAATAAATTGGTATATTTTCTTGTGTATTGCTATAGGCACTTGCTAAGAGCTCAGTTAGCCTTAAATATGTTGTTTGGTTGTGACAGGTTGATTTCTATAATAGTAACATGTCAAAGAGACAGAAGAAGAAAGCTCAAATGGCTGAAGGATAGCATGAAGTAGAAATAATCACCAAAGTAGAGTTCATCTACGAAGATACCAAATCCACTACTGGAGTTGAACCGGACTACAAGTGGGCAGAAATCTATAGAATGATCTCAAACCAGAATGTACCTGATGTCGAGTTTGAAGAACTGACAATATATGCTAATATTGAGAAGTCAGCCTTGATGAAAGTAGCTACGAGGCCCAAATTATTTTCCTGTTTAGAAGCAATAGGCTGGATTCTGCCTAGGGAAGATGTGACGACAATGATTCTAGAGAACACTGCAAAGAAATGCTATGCTGCATATAGCCCTGCATATGTCTCCATGGCATATCATCTACCCACACCACAGGTCTATTTGACAGAAAGTTGGTTGAAGGAGATAGCTATGGACCTAGTAGAAACTATACAGAGAATGATGATACCAGGAAAGAATTTCCGAACTAGACCTTCCGAAAAATATGACACCTCTACTCTTCATGCTCCCTAAGGTTTATTGCATTGATGCTCAATAATATTTTTGGAAGAGCACATGGGAAGAGCTTCAAGATAGGTTGGATACCGGTTATTTTTTTCATGGCTACCCAAGGAACCATCTTTAACTGGGCAAATATAGTGTCGAACAGCCTCTCTGCATGTATATCAGCAACCTTAGGAGGGGTATCTCAAAATAAATCCGAATTTTATATGAGCCCTATCCTAATTGATTGCATATTGTGCACCCAGGCTTTTCCTTCTTTGAGATGTAACTGGGAGAAGGACAGAACCCCAGTATACGCAGCCTATAAATTGTTGTGGGCACATAAATATCACAGTTGTTATAGGGAAATTTGTGATCATTTCATGATGCCTTCATATACCCTAATTTTCTTGACTGGATGTAATTGCATATCTGAAGAGGCATTTAAATTCATACAATAGTTTGGGGATTATTATTTAACGGAGGATGGATTATATGTAAGGATGTATGGTGGCTCCATAGTTCCTTCTCTACTTCTGAAATATGCTACAGATTATGTACTCCACAAGGAGGCAGTCAGACAGCTGTATATTGATGGAGTAGGCAATTTTTTGTTTGAACATAAGAAGGAAACATACCCTGCAGTACCTTTCTTACTTGGAAGCTATAAGTTTTCAAGGGTAAAGAAGGCAGCAGAATTTGTTAAAGAGCTAGAATATTTTTGCTTCGGAGAAATGAAATTTCATAGAAATGACTCCCATAACAAAGTAGCTAACTACTGCAAAGAAGCATGAATCCATTTTGAATATACTGACTTCTAGGACAAAGATGAGGAGACATTCCAAAATGCAAAGAATGTAACCGCCCTCAAGGAAAGATTCAAGAAAAAAATAACAACTATGGGTGGAAAAGGAAAGAATTCAGAAAAAGCTAGGTTAGAAGAATAAGAGGCAAAGAAAAGAGAAGAATATGCTAGGAAGGAAGAAGAAGAAAGAAAAAGAAAAGAAGAGGCTGAAATAAAGAAGAAACAAGAAGAAAGTGAGGGTTTCAAACTAACAGAGGCCCAAAAGGAGAAGAAGACTATAGATCAATTTGATGCACAAGGAGTACAAGACCAAATAGATCAAGAGAAAGGACAATCCGATCCTGATCCCTTGGAAACTACTGTATTTTCTAGCAGCATATTGGGAAAGGCTTCAATTTCTGAAATAAATTTGATCCCTTTCATGCCTACCAAAGGGGAGGAGGTTCCTGAATTTAATACCATTTTTTATGACAAAGAAAAGAAAAGAATCATTAAAAGAACTGAGGTGAAGGTAGATACTAGGGGACAACCAGGAAACGTGGTGACAGAAAAGACATTGGTACATGGTACACATAAAGATCCACGGTTGATAGCAAGAGCTGGGTAGCTTTAACCTTAGCAACTGAAGACAATGTAGATAGGCTCATGACTGATCTAGAGCAGTCACGGAAGAATGCGGCCCAACTAAAGGAAACCTTAAAGAAGGAAAGAGATGAGAGCCAAAAGCTTAAGATAAAATATGAAGATATGATGGGCGAAGTCAAGACTTCAAGAACAAAATGCCAAACTCTGCAAGCAGATAAGAATGCTCTAGAAATATCTACAGAGAACACAGAGAAGAGTGCTCGGGTTACCTTAGCTGAATTACAAAAGCTACAACTGGAGCATCAGATGTTAAAGACTGAAAAGGATAATCTTTAGTTATCATATGGAAATTTAAGTGAAGAGAAGAAAAAATTGGAGACCAGGGTTACTGAGCTAGAATTGGAGAAGGATACTGCAGAGGAAAAGGAGAAGCAGTATCAGATGCAAGTAGCAGCCTTAGAAGAGCAGAAAAATTCATTGACCGCGTCACTTAAGGATGCTATGGAGCAGAAAACCGACATCCAACCTTTGAAAGAGCATATTCTGATTCAAAGAAAAAGGATCCATCAACTACAAATATGGATAGAAGATGAAAGGTGCAAAATTCTGCAGATAGACACCAATCTAGAAGAAATTGTAGATACCACTTCATATTTCCTAGATAGGTCTCAAGATATATTGGATATTCTAAAAGGAAGAATGGTCTGGGTAGAGACCAATAAGGAATCTCCCGCAGAGTTAGCAATAAAACATCAGCAAACTTTAAAGAAGGAATATGAATTACTGGAATTTGCAATTAATGTAGCAGAGGAGTTCAAGAAAATAGTAAAAAAGACAAAGACAACATGTGTTGAATTTTTTAGGAGAGTGCTCTCCACATACAATCAATGTCAGACTTCTGCATAAAAGAGATTGCATGTGCTACCTGAGCATGAATTGTTTCTAAAACATTTACAGGAAGGGTACCAAGAAAATGAGCAAGAAATCCAGCAGGTCAAGGACCTAGATGAATGGATATTGAAAAATGCAGTGGCACATGCAGCCGTAAGTATACATTTATTAGAAAACCAGCTGCACCTAAGTCCTGCTAGGATAGAGGGGGTAAAGACCCAAGCTGTCAAATATGAAATTAACATTTGATTTCTTGATCCTTCCGGGTTTGAAGGCATAGCAGCAAATGCTCATGCATGGAATAAGTTCATCAGCGAGCAAGCTGGCCCTTCCTCATAAAATGTTTTATAAATATTGATCTAAAATGTAATATATTGTATTAATTATGTACACAAGCTACAGGACAAAATTTTGGAAAAAAGAAAAGTTGGGGAGGCTCAAGAGACTATGAGGGGCAGCCCAAGAGTTTTTTTTTTGGTATAAGTATAGGAGAGTTTTAGATAGAAATGACCTTTTTTCCAGACTATCTTGAGAAAGTATTGTAAGAAGAACTATTTCATTTTACAATAAAGAGTTATATGTTTCTACTGGAGAAAGTTCGGTGGATTTTTTGAATGTTTGCTATCGGATAGTTGGATATGAACTATTTCTTTTTCATCTTGTTTCCATAAACTGCGAGATTGTTATAACCTATTGAATTCTTTCATGTTATGAATGTGCTCCTGTTTATTTTGTGAAATTTCCACATTGAGTAATGAATGCTTTAATTGACAATAAGCTATCTTGTTGTTTATCTTTCTATTGATATTCATGTGTTTAAAAACATTAACAGTTATCTGTGATTTTCTTTATGCATGCAATACATTACATTACTCACCATTAATGATAGTTTTTCTCCCTAGGGATAGGTTAATGAGTCTTATTTAGTTTCTTGTTGTTTGTGATTTAGAAACGAGAGAGGTAAGATGAGAGGTAAGAACCTGCACATCACATTGTGACCCTCCTCATTATCTCTATCATCTGCATTTAGTTAGGCACTTGCACATCATACTTAAACATAAAAAAAAACTAAAAATATACATGGTGGACCTAGCCATAACCGGTAAAATACTTTAATTGTTACTTGACCTACGGTAGTCGGACCGTAAACCAAACGGATTCCCCATATCAAACAATAACGAGCTAATTGGGAACGGTTATTGGGGAGAATCCTTACTGTTGTTACCTACGATTTTCCAGGCCTCAACAATTTTTGGCGTTAGAAGGAGGGCCACCAGTGCATGGCTGGCCAAGGAATCCCACTTCCTCAAAATTACTCCAGTGGTGATAGTTCTGAAAACAGTTTGCTTCACAAACCCACTCCTAAAGATAAAGATAAGGGGTATCTTTATCTCATCGATAACGAAGTGATTGATGATTTAAGAAGAATTACCAAGGCATATGCGAAAAAGATTGGAGGATTACCTATTATCTTTTTCCTACCTAGAAGAGAGTACTAGAAGAAAGATCGCCCTCAATTAGAAGACTCGACGTTGGTAGAAGATCTTGAAGAACTGGTAGAAGCATCCTTACAAGAAGTTGACCAACCTTTAGATCAATTGGATCTAGATTCACCTTATTGTTCACCTTTCCAGACCCCTGTTTAGTCCCAACTGCATACTCCACTCAGAATCATGGCTAATGTAAATGCAAACCAACCACCTCCATAACCTGCTTAGAGGGCTAGGTTGCCTTTAAATTTGACACCTCCCTTGCATGATTTACCTCAATCTTTTGACAAAATGTTACATAAGTTTGAACCAAGTGAAGGAATTATGGTAGATGATCATTTGCAGAGTTTTGACTTGGTTGTAGAAGGACTACGAGCTAGAGAGCATGAAGATGTGGTATGTAGATTGTTTCCCCATACCCTGAAAGGAAAAGCAGCCTCATGGTATTTTTCCCTACCTACAAATTAAATTACATATTGGAATACTTTTGAGAGAATGTTTAGAAGCAAGTACATAGTCTAGAAAACTCATGCAGCGTTAACGAAAGGATTATGTGCTCTAAAGAAAGAAAGAAAGGAAAGAGTGCATAATTTCACTCAAAGGTTTGTTGCTTACCTAAACAATTTCGCTACAGCTGATAAACCATCTGAAAATGCCCTAATTGAATACTATACCTCAACTCTCGGGACTGATCTAGCCATGTTTCCCAAGAGATCAGTTAGACCTACATTAGCAAAAACCAATGAAGAAGCTGAGAAGGTAGAGGCTGAGATGGAGAGTATAGAAAATTACCCTGTGCAGTCAGAAGAGAAGACTTTTGGAAACAAGAAAACTTTATTACTGACTAAAACTTAGGATGAGCGATCACAGGATTTCGAAGGGATGGTGAAGATGATGCAAAAATTATCCAACGGGGTGATAGATTTAGAAAAGCAAAAAAGAGGCTCATAAACCATATAAGCCTTATTATAGAAAAAGGGAAGACAACAGTCAACCTAAACCTCCTCCACATAGTCCTTCAGCAATGAATTTAACCAATGTAGGCATGGATAATTTTTGTACCTTTCATCAACAGCCTTATTCTGAGAAGATCTTCCCACAATGGATTAATTCTATGACATTAGTAATGAATCAATTATTGGACTCCAAACTGACAGAAACTGGTAAGGAGGAATCAAAGGATCATGAACCTTATTTTTATGGGACTGTGTCTCTATGTTTGATACAGAAGATGAAGATTCCCTAATACAGGGGGAAACACCAGAAACTAATGTAACAACAAGAAGTCAGAATCTATTAAAAGAAGATAAGTCAATACTTCCTAAGATTAAGAAACTTCAAGAAAACATGAAGAAGATACAGAACAACACTGCAACTATTAAAATACCTGAATTCATCATTTCAAGTCAGGATCCGAAGAAAATCAACACACCTCTTAAGCCTACTGAAGTTAAGATTGATAATGTCAAGAAGAATCTCAAAGAACCTGAGATGGG
>LPNX010109500.1:0-46760 GCA_001517045.1 Pseudotsuga menziesii | reverse complement strand
CGCAATACCTCGGTCGAGGGCTTAACAAGCCCTCGGTCGAGATATTAAGACCTTGGTCGAGGGCTTAACAAGACCTCGACCGAGGTGCATTTTTATGTTTTTGCCGAAATGTGCTTGCCAAAAAGTGTTACCCAGGTCCGTGGAATCACCCGGATATGATATCATGGAAGACATTAAAAAGGCTAAAGCGAATATCTCATTGTTTGAAATGTGCAATTTACCTCAGCAAAAAGAGAATCTTTTAAAAGCACTTGAGACACTAGACAAGGAGCCTCCCAATGACAACCAACCTAAGGAAGAAATTGGTGAGGAAAGTGTAGGAGGGAAATCTAAGTATAAAACTCTATCATTTCTCCTAACTTTTGAAATTTTCAACTATAATGTGCATAACTGTTTAGTGGACTCAGGAGCATCAATCAACGTTATGCCACTTTCAGTCTGGAAGAAAATCAATAGTCAACCTAAACCATCCACTTGGAAAGTTCTTCAATTAGACAGAACAGCTGTAAAGGTAATAGGAAAAATGGAGGATGTTCTGATTCACTTATCCACATATGAGAGGGTATGTCAGTACATCGGCATTGTAGAAGTAGACATACCAGATGCTTATGGACTGGTCAGCAAGGTTAGAAGGATATTTTGCATCGGATTGGTCACATTTGTGGTTGCCTTTTAAGGGAAGTCCAAATTAGATAAAAGTGTTAAGAGAGCCTCAAATGAAATACAGTGTCACTTAGTTAGAAGGAAAAAATGAACCATTAAACTCTATATTGGGAAACTATTTCATTGAATTGGAACTGGGAAATTACCAAGCTGAAGAAGCTAGTGGTATACCTGATATCCAGCCCGATCTCCTTTGATTTTCATGGGCTGATGAGATTCACTGTAACATAGTAGATTTAGTTTCAGATGTAGTCTATAATTCAAATTCAGTAGAAGTAGATATTTTTTGGACTCTTTATTTTGATGGTTCTAAAACATTGGAAGGATCAGGGGCTAGCTGTGTCCTAATTGATCCAGAAAAAAATAAACATTTTCTTTCATGTAGGTTAGAATTTGAATGCACAAATAACACAGCTGGATACGAAGCACTAGTTCAGGGACTTAAAAAAGAAATAGAACTAAAAGTAAAAAAATTGAAAGTATATGGAGATTCTGAAATCATTGTTAAGCAAATTCAGAACAATATACACTGCATTTCACCACATTTGAAAGCTTACCAAAATGAAGTTTGGGATTTGCTTATAAGTTTTCATACAATCAATATTGTGTCCATTCCTAGATTAAAGAATGCAGTAGCTGATTTACTAGCTACCTCAGCCGCAAGATTAGTACCTTCAAATAATAGATGCTCTATTGAATTACTTTTTAGGCCTTATTTTCTAGATATGATCACAAATCTACAATTTTTTGACGATGATCAGCAAATTTTGGAGTGTTTGATGAATGACGATACTTTCAAAGGAGCAATAATAGACGATGAAGAACATCAAGCAGAATTAAAATTCAGGAACTTTATTCCTAAAGGATTTAGGACCTTGGAACGAATGTTTGATTTAGATAACAAATTCAGGAAGCCAGTGAATGTCAAGACCCATAGCTCATCCTTACAATTGGAGCTGATAAATTTGGGGACTGAAGCTGAACCCAAATATGTAAATTTGGGGAAGTTTTGTTCTCTAGGCGAAAGGAGTAAGTTCATCAATATATTCAAGCAGTACAAGGATGTGTTTGCTTGGACCTATGAAGATCTTAAAACTTATGACACAAATATCATACAACATGTTATCCCAATCAAAGGTGGAATCAAGCCTTACCAACAACCTTTGAGGAAGATGCATCCTAAGCTGGAACCTTTAATTCAAAGTGAGGTAAAACATTTGTTGGATGCTAAAATCATATTTAAAGTCAGACAGTCGGAATGGGTTTCTAATTTGGTGCTAGTATGGAAAAAGTCCAGAGAAATCAGGCTTTGTGTAGATTTCAGAAATCTTAATCGTGCATCAAATAAAGATAATTATCTGGTCCCACCCATGGAGAAAATACTACAGATGGTTTCAAGTTCTGAATTATTTTCGTTATTAGATGGATTCTCCGGTTATAATCAAGTATTAGTAGATGAGGAAGACCGTCTTAAAACCACTTTCAGAACCAAGTGGGGAACTTTTGCGTATAGGAGGATGCCCTTTGGACTTATTAATGCTGGAGCTACTTTCTAGAGGGCCATGGATATAGCTTTCTGCGGTTTGATTGGTCGTAGTGTTGTGGTTTATCTAGACGATGTCACAATATTTTCGAAAAGGAGAGAGGAGCATGCATTTCATTTGAAACAAATTTTTGAGCGTTGCCGGAAGTATGGTATTTCACTAAATCCCAAGAAATGCATCTTTGCAGTCACAGAAGGAAAGATACTGGGTCATGTTATTTCTAATAAATGGATCTCCATAGACTCGGAGAGGATTAAAGCCATAGAATAGATCCCTTTACCCCATAATAAAAAGGGTATGCAATATTTTATGGGGACAATCAACTTTGTACAAATTTTTGTACCAGACTTTTCTTAGATCATCAAACCTTTGCAACAAATGGTTAAATAGAGTGTGCAATTCAAATGGACCGATTTGGAGAAGAATGCATTCAGTAAGATAAAAACATATGTTTCTCATGCACCATCACTCAAAAGTCCAAATTTTGAAAAGGATTTTATTCTGTACACTTTTGCATCCAATGATTCGTTAGAAGCTGTGCTTACACAAAAGGAAGATGGGGGAGATGAGTACCCCATATTGTTTATGAGCACTTGTCTGCAGGGAGCTGAATTGAATTATCCAGCAGTTAAAAAACAAGCTTATGCAGTTTTTAAAGCAGTAAAACAATGCAGGCCATATATACTTAAGAATCACACCAAAGTAATAGTTCCACACCCAGTTGTACGATCTCTTTTTGTACAAAAGGAATTAGGAGAAAGAAGAGGCAACTATGTGACTACTTTACAAGAATACGATCTTGAGTTCAAACCAGCATCTGTATTTAAAGGACAAGGATTGTCTAAACTAATGAATGAAGGTCAAAAAAATGAAGAGAGCAGCTGGGATAATGAAGCTGGACTACATATGGTGGATGTATGTCCTTTTTTTACTGCTCGAGACTCCTGGTATTGGGACCTAGTCCATTACCTCCATGAAGGGTATTTACCGGAGCATTAGAGTCCCAAGCAAAGAAGAGTATTACGTCTCAAATCAGCTTTGTATCAGATCATTGATGGAGTACTGTTCAGAAATAACTACGATGGAGTTTTTCTCAGGTGCTTAGGACAAGAAGGTGCAAAGAAGGTCGTAGCAGAATTGCATGATGGGCCTGCTGGAGATCATTTTTTAAGAGACACAACAACACATAAGATTCTTAGAGTTGGATATTACTAGCCTACACTGTTTAAGGATGCTCATGCTCATGTTAGAAAATGTGATGCTTGTCATAGATGTGTTGGAAGACAATATAAAGCAGCAAGACCATTAAAACTAGTAATTATATCAGAACCATTTGAACAATGGGGAATCAATATTATTGGAGAAATAAACCGAAATTCCTCCTTGGAGCACAAGTATATTCTAACAACAACTGATTACTTCACCAGATGGGTCGAGGCTATTCCGTTACGAAAAGTAAATGAAGATGCAGTTATGGATTTCTTACATAATCACATTATGACAAGGTTTGGGGTTCCAATTTCCCTAGTTTTTTATAATGCTACTTACTTTTCTTCTATTAGATTAACTAACTTCATTTTCTAATGAAAGAGAAATTAAGTTGCATTATTCTGCAAATTATTACCCACAAGACAATGGTTTGGTGGAATCCACAAACAAAAATCTGATTAGAATTCTAAAGAAAACCGTAATAGAAAATCAAAGGAGCTGGCATTTAGCGTTACCTAATGCTCTCTGGGCTGATAGAGTCACACCCAATAATTCCTTAGGTGTGTCACCATACACTCTTGTTTATGGAAAATAAGTTGTCCTTCCTCCTAATATTCTATTGTCATCTTCCATAATAGCTCAAGAATCTAGGGGTGCCGATAATGAAATTCTACAAATCAGAATCTATAATCTGTTGAATTCAAAAGAGTCTAGGTCCAAATCTAGGGAAAGGTTTAAGCATCAACAAGAAATAGTGAAGTGTTGGTTTGACAAGAACAAAGCTAGGAACAAAGAGTTCGAAGTAGGAGATCTGATTCTTAAGTGGGATCACCCACACAATGAAAAGGGAAAGCACACCAAGTTTCAGCAGTTATGGGTAGGCCCTTTTCAAGTTGCATCAAAGCTAGGCCCCTCGACTTACAAGTTGCAAGACTTATAGGGGTGGGAAGAGAACTTACCAGTAAATGGTTTAGTTCTCAAGCCTTATTTTTCTTGATCATTTTTTATTTGGTTTTCTTGTACATAAATAAACATTTGGTTAGTTGCTTACTTTAGGGTATTTTTAGTTGTTCTCTTTATTTACTTAGAGTTTGATTGATTGTAATTCTTGTTTTGCTTATGATTAATAAAACAACATGACTTTTGGTTGTATGGAGTTCATCAGAATTCTGGGTTAACTAAAATCTTTGACCACAAGACTGCTTACTATTGATTCATATAATATTTGAAAGAAATTCTTCAAGTTTAGCATATTTCCTAAATGGTTATGAACACATTGAATTCCTGCTTAATCCTTCTGAAATAACTCAGGATAAAAGGGTCCAGAATACTATTTTGAGGCTATGTATCAAAGCAAGTACTAAACCATATTAGTACGTATAAGACTACCAAATTTCTTCTCCGTCCCTAAGATGAAATTTAAATATATCTCTCACACAAAAGGACACTATGGATCGAGGAGCCTGAATTAAAATTTACAAAGAAGGCAAGCAGGAGGACTAAAAAGCGGACGAAAGTCCAAAAGCAACAAAAGTGCAAAATGGCATGGGAATGAGGAACAAACGGATATATATGTTTACCATATGTTACGATCATGTGGTGTCTAAGTTGGAAACTACTAAAATATAGAGGTAAAACGAAACTCATACTCTTGGCCTCAAAAGAGTTATCTAGACTTTGAAATCTTGGTTCCCTTGTTCCTTAACTTGGACTATAATCAATGATTAAAGTGCATACATCTTGCATTTCGGAATTCAGATATCTTGAAGAAATTTAGTAAAGTGGCACCTTCATAGCAGTCTGTTGATCAAAAAGGAAATTGTTTAAAGCTCTGTGTTCACTTGGTAGTCGCCAATTATTGCAGCTGCAACATTTTGACCCAAAATTTTCAATTTTAGGGCCCCCCTTTAATTTTTTTTTATTAAAACTGGCCTAGGAGTATTTTTTTTTCACCAAAGATGCCTTGAGTTCAAAATTTTATTTAAAAAACTTGGTCTATTTCACTTTTCTGTATCGGAAGATTAGTCGACTATCCTTCCGATATAGGAAGCATAGTGGACTATCCTTCTGACATTGCAGAAACCAAACCGTCAAACCCACCGAGTGCCTTTGGACTCCTTCGTCGATACATCAAGGCTAGTTCTTTTTTATTCTTGGGGTCGACTTGCTGAAGTTCTAGCAGTTAGCGGTTCCGATATCCAATAATGTTTTATTTCGCTCTCAGGTTGTTTAACCAAAGTAAGCCGGAGTCATAGTGTCTATCATTGTCGACGTTGCAGGAGGCTAGTTTCGAGGCGTTCCAAAAGCATCATGTTCTTTTGCCGAATCCTTAGAGCTTATCGTTGTCAATTTCTGATACCCATTCCAACAATAAATCCCGCGATGGTAGAATTGTACATTGCCGACGTTGCAGAGGATGATCAGTTTTTGTTTTCGAGGGTAGAACTTAGTGGCTTCGACATCCGATTGACTCAACATATCGTCGGGTCCGTATTTTCTTTCGCACCTGTCATTGCGGTAATCCTCCAGTTTATTCTTTCGATTGATTTAATTTTGTCCGCCAATAAGTTTCCCGCCCAGACATGGGTATATATTTGTGGACATATGACTTGTCATTTGCACCGTGGAAGCAACCAGGAGAAGTCGTGCGAACATAGCTGTCAAATCCTGGTTCGTTCTTCTCTATACCCGTGGATTTTCAGCTCGTCCGGTCACTCGCATCGATCTTGACAGGTAGGTTTACCCATAGCCTTGTCACCTTGGGTAATATTGGTTGATTTTGAACTGTTAAGTGCATTGGAGGTTAGGTTTTTTTTGCATAAAAGGTTAAGAAGTTTTTTCCTCCTTACGATGAGTTCATGGATGGTTTTACATTGAAGGGGGAGGGGGTTTAGTTGTCTGAGGTCTCATTATTGTGGGAGTCTAAGTCTGTATTCCATTGAAGTGTTATGGATGTGTTTGCATTGGCATGAGTTGTTAGGGCACTATGCAGACAGGCATTTCACTGTTTGCACCACCCTTTTCTTGGTTTTTTCATGATCGACTGGAGGTCAGTAAGCCATTTTTCTTGCAGCAACTTTTTTCCGTGGGAATCAAGAGGGTTTTTCTTTTCACAGTTGCTACACAGGGTTTAGTATTTTGAGATTGAGAATTGTGTTGAGATCTAGTGGTAGAATCATTCTGATAAGTGCCTGTGTGAGACAGAGGTTGTCTGGTCGATTAAGGTTTTGAGATAGTGGAGCTTAGGAAAATTTAGGAAGCAATTTTGCAGGGTTTTTTCTGGTTAAATATTTCATTCATAAATACTTTGTTTAACTTATTTTAAACAGCATACATGTCAAGGAGGTAAATAAATTGGTATATTTTCTTATGTATTGCTATAAGCACTTGCTAAGAGCTCAGTTAGCCTAAAATATGTTGTTTGACTGAGACAGGTTGATTGCTATAACAACAACATGTCAAAGAGACAGAAGAAGAAAGCTCAGATGGCTGAAGGATAGCATGAAGTAGAAATAATCACCAAAGTAGAGTTCATTTATGAAGATACCAAAGCCACTACTGGAGTTGAACCGGACTACAAGTGGGGAGAAATCTATAGAATGATCTCAAACCACAATGTACATGATGTCGGGTTTGAAGAATTGACGATCTATGCTAACAATGAGAAGTCAACCTTGATGAAAGTAGCTACGAGGCCAGAATTATTTCCCTGTTCAGAAGCAATAGGTTGGATTCTTCCCAGGGTAGATGCGACGACAATGATTCTAGAGAACACTACAAAGCAAGGCTATGCTGCATATAGCCCTTCATATGTCTCCATGGCATATCATCTACCGACACCACAGGTCTATTTGACAGAAAGTTGGTTGAAGGAGATAGCTATGGAACTGGTAGAAACTGTAAAGAGAATGATGATACCAGGAAAGAATTTCCGAACTAGACCTTCTAAATAATATGACACCTCTACTCTCCTTGATACCTACAGGTTTATTGCATTGATGCTCAATAGTATTTTTAGCAGAGCACATGGGAAGAGCTTCAAGATAGGTTGGATACCGGTTATTGTTTTAGTGGCTACCCAAGGAACCATCTTTAACTGGGCAAATATAGTGTCGAACAACCTCTCTAAATGTATATCAGCAGCCTTAGGAGGGGTATCTCAAAAGAAATCCAAATTTTATATCAGCTCTATCCTAATTGATTGCATACTGTGCACCCAGGCTTTTCCTGCTTTGAGATGTAACTGGGAGAAGGACAGAACCCCAGTATACATAACCTAGAAATTGTTGTGGGAACATAAATATCACAGTTATTATAGGGAAATTTGCAAGCATTTCATTATGCCCTTATATACCCTAATTTTCTTGACTGAATGTAATTGCATGTCTGAAGAGGAATTTAAAGTCATACAAGACTTTGGGGATTATTATTTGACGGAGGATGGATTATATGTAAGGATGTATGGTGGCTCCAAAGCTCCTTCTCTACTCCCGAAATATGCTACAGATTATGTACTCCACTAGGAGGCAGTCAGACAATTGTATATTGATGGAGTAGGCAATTTTTTGTTTGAACATAAGAAGGAAACGTACCCTGCAGTACCTTTCTTACTTGGAAGCTATAAGTTTTCAAGGGTAAAGCAGGTAGCAGAATTTGTTAAAGAGCTAGAATATTTTCGCTTTGGAGAAATGAATTTTCATAGAAATGACTCCCTTAACAAAGTAGCTGACTACTGCAAAGAAGTAGGAATCCATTTTGAATATACTGACTTCTGGGACAAAGATGAGGAGACATTCCGAAATGCAAAGAACATAATCACCCTCAAGAAAAGATTCAAGCAAAAAATAACAACTATGGGTGGAAAAGGCAAGACTTCAAAAAAATCTAGGTTAGAAGAAGAATAGGCAAAGAAAAGAGAAGAAGATGCTAGAAGATTAGCACAGGAAGCAGAAAATCGGTTAAGAATTGAAGAGGAAGAAAAGAAACGAGCTATTGAAGAAGTAGCTAGGAAGGAAGAAGAAGAAAGAAAAAGAAAAGAAGAGGTTGTAATAAAAAAGAAACAAGAAGAAAGTGAGGGTGTCAGATGAACGTAAGCCCAAAAGGAGAAGCAGACTACAGGGCAAGTTGATGCAAAAGGAGTACAAGACCAACTAGATCAAGAGCAAGGACAATTTGATCCTAATCCCTTGGAAACTATTGTATTTTCTAGCAGAATATTAGGAAAGGCTTCAATTTATGAAATAAATTTGATCCCTTTCATGCCTACTGAAGGGGAGGAGGTTCCTAATTTTAATACCATTTTTTATGACAAAGAAAAGAAAAGAATTGAGAAGAGGGTAGATACTGTGGGACAGCCAGGAAAAATGGTGACAGAAAATACATTGGTACATGGTACACATAAATATCCATGGTTTATAGCAAGAGCTGGGGTATCTTTAACCTTAGCAACTGAAGACAATGTGGACAGGCTCATGACTGATCTAGAGCAGTCATGAAAAAATACAGCCCAACTAAAGGAAACCTTAAAGAAGGAAAGAGATGAGAGCCAAAATCTTAAGAGAAAATATGAAGATATGATGGGCAAAGTCAAGACTTTAAGAACAGAATGCCAAACTCTGCAAGCAGATAAGAATGCTCTAGCAATATATGCAGAGAACATAGAGAAGAGTGCTCAGGTTACCTTATCTAAATTACAAAAGCTACAACTAGAGAATCAGATGTTAAAGACTGAAAAGGATAATCTTCAGTTATCATATGGAAATTTAAGTGGAGAAAAGAACAAGTTGGAGAGAAGGGTTACTGAGCTAGAAGTGGAGAAGGCTACTGCAGAGGAAAAGGAGAAACAGTATCAGATGCAAGTAGCAGCCTTAGAAGAGCAGAAAAATCCATTGACGGCATCACTTAAGGATGCTATGGAGCAGAAAACTGACATCCAGCCTTTGAAAGAGCATATTCTGATTCAAAGAAAAAGGATCCATCAAATACAGATACGGATAGAAGATGAAAGGTGCAAAATTATACAGATAGACACCAAGCTAGAAGAAATTGTAGATACCACTTTATATTTCCTAGATAGGTATCAAGATATATTGGAGATTCTAAAAGGAAGAATGGTCTGGGTAGAGACCAATAAGGAATCTCCCGCAGAGCTAGCCATAAAAAATCAGCAAAATTTAAAGCAGGAATATGAATTATTGGAATTTGCAATTAATGTAGCAGAGGAGTTCAAGAAAACAGTAAAAAAGACAAAGACAGCATGTGCTGAATTTTGCAGGAGAGTGCTCTCCTCATACAATCGATGTCAGCCTTCTGCATAAAATAGATTGCATGTACTACCTGAGCGTGAATTGTTTCTAAAACATTTACAGGACAGGTACCAAGAAGATGAGCAAGAAATCCAGCAGGTCAAGGACCTAGATGAATGGACATTGAAAAATGCAGTGGCACATGCACCTGTGAGCATACATTTATTAGAAGACCAACTGCACCTAATTCCTACTAGGATAGAGGGGGTAAAGACCCAAGCTATCAAATACAAAATTAACATTCGATTTCTTGCACCTTCCGGGTTTGAAGGCATAGCAGCAGATGCTCATGCATGGACGAATTTCATCGGTGAGCAAGCTGGCCCTTCCTCATAAAATGTTTTGGAAATATTGATTTAAAATGTAATATATTGTATTAATTATGTGCACAAGCTATAGGACAAAATTTTGGAGAAAGAAAAGTTGGGGAAGCTCAAGAGACTATGAGGGGCAGCCCAAGAGTTTTGTTTTTTGTATAAGTATAGGAGAGTTTTAGATAGAAATGACCTTTTCTGCAAACTATCTTGAGAAATTATTGTAAGAAGAACTATTTCATTTTATAATAAAGATTTATATGTTTCTGTTGGAGAAAGTTCTATGGATTTTTCGAATGTTTGCTATGGGCTAGTTAGATATGAACTATTTCTTTTTCATCTTGTTTCCATAAACTGTGAGATCGTTCTAACCTATTGAATTCTTTCATGTTATGAATGTGCTCCTGTTTATTTTGTGAAATTTCCACATTGAGTAATGAATGCTTTAATTGACAATAAGCTATCTTGTTGTTTATCTTTTGATTGATATTCATGTGTTTAGAAACGTTAACAGCTATCTGTGATTTTCTTTATGCATGCAATACGATACATTACTCACCATTAATGATAGTTTTTCTCTATAGGGATAGGTTAGTGAGTCTTAGTTAGTTTCTTGATGTTTGTGATTTAGAAGCGAGAGAGGTAAGACGAGAGGTAAGAACTTGTGCATCACATTGTGACCCTCCTCGTTATCTCTATCATCTGCATTTAGCTAGGCACCCTCACATCATACTTTAACATCAAAAAAACTAAAAATAGACATGGTGGACTGGGCCGTAACAGATAAAACACTTTAATTGTTACTTGACCTACGGTAGCCAGACCATAAACCGGACGGATTCCCCATCTCAAACAATAACGAGCTAATTGGTAACGTTTATTGGGGAGAATCCCTACTATTGTTACCTAAGATTTTTCAGGCCTCAACAAGTATCCACTAGGATTTGAGAAACATGATAGATAGACTCATGTGTGCAAATTAAAGAAAGCCTTGTACGGATTTAAACCGGCACCTAGGACATGGTACAGAAGGATGGATAGATTCCTGATAATGTTAGGATTTTCCAAGAGTAAATAAGATTCCAACCTTTACTTCAAGGTTGAAGGAGGAAGACTAGTGATACTCCTGTTATATGTTGATGACCCTTTTTTTACTGGAGAGGACGAACTCATTGTACATGCAAAGAGGATACGTTCCACTAAGTTCGACATGAAATGCCTAGGTGTGATACACTAATTCTTAGGAATGGAGGTGTGGCAGAATATGGATGGTATTTTCCTTGGTCAAGGAAAGTTTTCCATGGATATTCCGAAGAGATTCGGAATGTTGGATTGCAAGGAAATGGCCACACCTATGGCATCAAACTTGAAGCTAATGTGTGATGCTTCATCAGAGACAATTGATGCCACGATGTATCATCAAATGATTGGTTCATTGATGTACCTAACCAACATGATACCATACATATATTCTGCTATGAACACCTTGAGCCAGTTCCTGATGGATCTGAGACATGTTCACCTTATTGCTGCAAAGCATGTATTGAGGTACCTGAAGGGTACAGTTGACTATGGGATCAAGTATGAAGTGAATTAGAGGGTTAACATGCATAGTTATGTTTATTCAAGTTGGGTAGGAAGCACCACTGATAGGAATAGCACTTCGGGATGCTGCTTCAATTGAGGATACGGCATGATGTCCTAGTTTAGAAGGAAGTAGTCATGTGTGGAACTAAGTACAGTGAAAGAAAAGTATGTTGTATCATGTTCGGATAGTTGTGAGGAAGTATGGCTTCGAAAGCTACTATTTGATTTGTTTGATCTCGAGTTAGAGGTGACTTGCATATTTTATGACAACCAAAGCTGCGTGAAGTTGTCGAAGAACTTGGTATTCCATGACAAGTCGAAGCACATTGAGATCAAGTATCACTATATCTAGGATATGGTGTAGAGAGGAGTTGTGAAGCTCCAATACGTGGTGATAGATGAGAAAATAGTCGATGTAGTGACCAAGTCATTAGCCAGATTAAAGTTTGAGTACTTCAGATAGAGACTTGGTGTCATCTAGATCGAGTTCCCTAAAAAGAGGGAATGATGATCTCTCATATGGTGGTAGACACAGGTTGTCCTTGGATGTAATCAGTACTGCCATGCTCCCATGCTAGATATGATGAGAGACTGGAAGACACAGATGCACTAGAGAGAGATATCACATGGTAGGAGATGTAGGTTGTCCCTGGATGTAATTAGTCCTGACATGATCCCATGCTGGAGATGGTTCTCGCATGGTGGTAGATGCAAGTTGTTCTTGGACATAATCAGTCCTAGAATGCTCCCATGATGGATAGGGTTCTCACGAGGTGGTAGACGTAGGTTTTCCCTAGACGTAATTAGTCTCGGCATGCTCCCATGCTGGAGATGGTTCTCACATGTTGGTAGATGTAGCTTTTCCTTGGATGTAATTAGTCCTAGTGTGCTCCCATGCAGGAGACGATGAGATTTCCATCAATCATAAGACACTCGATGTGTGGCTAGACAATTATTGCATAGTTGTTGTTACGGAGAGAAATTCCTATGGCTTGGGGTACCACAACAAACAGCTTAACTCCAGAAATCAATCCTTTCCTATATGCAAGAGAAACCAAATATCTAACATGAAAGGATATCGATTCGTACCTTATTCTAGACGGTTGATTTAGAACCCCATTGAGCTTTCCAACTCCAGCTTGAATTGATAAATTCTTTCCTCAACATTCAATAAACAAGACAAGCATGCTATATATAATTGTGTTAGACCTACTCTAGCATATATAATCAATAACATATAAGCATTTGAAATCATCCATGGATCAGATATTCATTCAAATACACATTATTGGATAGGAAAAGATATTTCTATTAATATAAAACAAATATTACAATAGAGACAACCTCTGTTAGCATGTCTGCGAATCGGAGAAACTGAGTCCCCCACTTGGGCCTCCACCACTTCAATCCTCCATCTCTCGATAGCAAGCTCACAAGCAAAGGGAAAGCTTGGGAAGAACACAAAAGTACTCCAAGGGACAAAGGGATGCAGACTCAAGTATAAGCTCTGGCAACAATGGACTATAGCTCTCTTGCTCTCAATTCCTCATGCCTTTAATGTATCCAAAGGGTTCCTTATATAGCTCTTCAATGGGGTAATGAAAAGTCGAATCCAAGCGATCTCAAGGCATATGGAAGGCCAGGAGACAAGTGAGTCAGATCCACATCAAGGAAAAATCCAAAAGAATTTGGCCTTTTGCACACATCCGGATGTACGCGGTTTTAGGGTTCAAACCCACGTATATATGCGAGAAAGGGTTTAAAAGTAGCGTATGGAAATTTTTGCATGTTTATAGGGATGATCTTGGAAACATCAAAGTAACAAAAATGGTCCATGGGGTCTAAGGAGTCTGCAGAGGGACAGGGAAGGCCATAATAATGTGATTCACCATGTGTGGTAAAATCAGCTATAACAAATGCCCCCTAATGTGTGAGGTGAGAGGGTTCATACGATGGCCGAAATACATTATAAGTCCATCCCAGAAGTGAAGTGATGAAGAACCCAGTGGAAGAACCAGTCATCCAATCAGCACTATACAATGATACAACTCTGCACATAACTGAAAATACATATAGCAGTCCCAGATACATAAGAGTACAATGGCCATGAATAGGCATGATACAATATGGCATATGTGGTCATCGCCATGTACAATATAAATAGATCAGAATCTCCATGATGAAGATATACAAAGGATCATGATCTCCATGAAGACTGAAGATATATAATGGATCAAGATCTCCATAATGGCTAGAAATGTCTCACATATACTGGAATCAAGTCACGAGAGATGAAATGTCATGAACACTGGCACAATCAAGGAGGTAGCATATAAGAGATGCCACCAGTCTGGAAGGTCTTCTACACAAACCGCTACGAGTACATGTCCTACTATGTGAATAGAGGTGTCGAGGTTGAACATAGTAGTCCATCGTCTGATTACCAGTCATTGATGTATACCCTTAATAGACGCAAGATCACCCATCGATAATGAAAATGGGAATCAAGGTACTAGAGTGAAAACTAACAAGAGTGAATAAATGTGTTGAGGTCGAACACTTGAGAGAAGCCATCGATCAAGGTACATTGATGTATTCCCAAAAAACTGTCGATGGCGAGAGAACCTGCCACTGATGACTGCAAATCTCAAGGCACTCAAAAATGACTCTAGATTCCTATCCCAAAATAAATGATCTGAAGTCGATGGGATGAAATCCACTGGAAGGAGGGCATTAAGGCATCCCCCATCATCCAACATGAGGTACTCAGCAAAGCTGTATAATGTAGAAGGACTCGATCACAAGGTGCATGAACCAGTAACTGTACCAGGAATGGCCGACATGCAAAGTCAAGATAACTGAGGAATGGCTGACTCAAGTTTCAACTTCCTTCGAACAAGAGCATAAAGCTGAATGGTGACTGAATGTAGGCAGCATAGACTCGATATGCAAAACTAGGACATCTCTACGACACAGGAGGCATCGACAGAGGCTCCATAGGGACTGGAAGCTTAACTAGTCGGTGGAGATAAACTCAGATAAACGAGTACAACTCCTAAAGTCAAACTATTAACCCAACCAATGGATGTGATATACAGTCCTCTGTTCGAAGGCAACACGAATCGACTGCTGCAAAAGATAACATCTTTTTTGTCCAAGTTTTTGGTTTTTTAATTTTTTTGGACTTTTTCAAATATTTGAAAAGCTTGAAAAAGAATAAAATTGCTTTAAAGTTACAAACTAGGAGGAGACAAATGTCAAATGGGAAAACAAACTATTTCCAAGTAGTGGAACATACCTATACTCAATGCAAGGACACATGTGTAGGATAGTGACACTCTGGGGAAATTCCCCTCTCGGTAAGAATAGGGAATCAAGCTGCAAAGGATATATAAAATGGCTCTGCGTGGCTAGACATGAGACAAGATCAGGCTATATGGATGATACTCAAAGTCAGGGAAGTCGGCATAAGGCTCAATGAGGCAGGAAAAGCTCATGATAATGAAATTACAACTTGACATAAGGGATTCCAGGGGAAACAGGCCAGCAAAAGATCAAGAGGAGTATGAGGCTCTTGCGAAATGTCATGGCAATACTATACAATGGACTCCCACACCCTAAAGGACAAAACGGTCGGCATGGGAACCAAATGCAAATAAGGATCTAACTAGGGTGCCCATGTAAGGTCAAGCTCTACCATTCTAATCATGCCACTTCTAAAACAGCAAGAAGGTTCCGTGACAAGATAGAATGGGTTCGTACCTACGGTTATAATGAAACAGTCATAAGGTCATGCAAAATGCAAATGGAGGTGAAACCTAACCTATATGCCAGTTTAAACATGATACCTGAAATCGGCACAAACGGGTCAAAACAATGGTCGAAACGGCGCTCAAAACGGTCTCCTACATCATATATTAGTCAAAAATGGTCCAAAAGGATCAGAAACGGTCCAAAACTATAGAAAAGGGGGTAAAAATTTTCCAAAATTTGATAAATTTCTATAAATAGTAAAAAATTCAAAACATTATATAACATTTGAAATTTTTATCCAATTGAGCTCAGAACTTCAAACGCGAATTCCGGGAGATCCAGCCGGCGGAATCTGACACTATTTTTTCCAGGTGATTTCCTATGCCCTGCTCTTTCATTTTCATGTAAAATTTTCAATTTTCCATGGTCCAATTTGATTTCTAGGCCACCCTAAAGTATGTGCCACGTCCCACATGGAAATAGAGGATTGTTTCGCGTATAGGGATGGATATACGCAAAAAAATCCCTCAAAGTCGCGTACATACGTGGTTGTTTAGCAAACAGTCGCATATGCGGCCGCATTCAAGTTTTTCTAAGACTTCTAATGACCCAAAATTGAATTAAATGTGCAGGATAGTTCTAGAATGGAGGGAACATGAGCACGGGGATGTAGAAGAAGTAGTACGGGGTGATCTAATGGCACAACAGGCTCTTCGTGCATGCGGGCTCTACAAGTTTTGGTGTCTTGGTGGCTTAAAGGCCAAACCAAGACTGTTGTAGATGGTAGTAGACTACTAGGATCCTAACTCAAAGTATTTCTAGATCGATGGGATGTCCCTCACCATAGAAGTGGAGGACATATACTTTATTACTGGATTGTCCTGACGAGGGGAAGTGGTGAACCTACGTTCTCGCGAGCCCAGAGGTGGCCTCACCATAGATGAGTACATAGCAGTGTATTGTTATCTGGACACGGAGAAGGTCAGGAGTCAGATCCCAACTAAGTCCATATAGGTGCTAGGCCTAAAGGCCATACTACTGACACTGGGCAGGATAGCAGGGCTAGCCTCACTCCACTAGGCCTCGCGGCAAGAGATAGAACACCATGTGAAATGGCATCCCGTAGAAGCTTGATAACAGCACTATATTCAGCAACATTGTTTGAAGAGGGTCATAAACATATGCCTCCTGAAGACAATACCTGACCTGTAGGAGTATAAATAACCCAAGCAGCAGAGGCTGAGTGTTGAGTGTGACGGCTTGCACCATCCACGAATCCTATATAGATGGAAGACTCCATTGACATTCGCCATAAGAAACGGAAGCTAATCAACAAACCTGATCACCATAAGAAAAACCTAACTATGCAAAATGTTGTACAATAATATACAATAGTCAGCCCTCGCTGAAAATCATGCATAGTACTTTTTAAGATAGAGCTCATTTCTAGGTTCCGCCAAGGTTGTCCCCTCGTAATCTACTAGCTCATAAGCGCCCTTCTCTAATACACGTTTAACCACGTAAGGACCATGCCACATGGGGTTGAATTTTCCTACCCCCAAGGGTTCTTTAGCTTGGTCCCACAAAAGGACCAAATCTCCTTCACTAAACTTCCTTGGACAGACAGATTTATCATACTGGACATTAACGCAACGCTTATTCACTTCTAGAGCCACTAAAGCATCTCAACGATGCTCATCAAGGTGCTCTAAATGGACCAAACGTTCCTCCAATGGGGAAGTGTCTGGTAAGATCTCTATGGCTAGCTTCAAAGAAGGGATTTCGCATTCAACCGGCAATACAGACTCCACTCCATGTACAAGCTAATATGGAGAAAAATTCATGGCAGTCTTAACCACGATCCTATAAGCCCACAAAGCAGGATATAACATGATATGCCAATTGGTCTTGCTTTGTGCGACGGTTCGTTGGAGAATAGACTTGAGTGATTTGTTCACTGCTTCAACCTGTCCATTCACTTGAGGGTAATAAGAAGAAGAATGATCCTTCTTATACCCTAAATTCAAGGCCAACTCTTCCATCATCCTATTTTGAAAGTGCCTACCATGGTCAGTGACAATCTCTTTCGAAATACCGAACCAAGTAATAATCTGGTTGAATACAAAGTGTGCAGTTGTCTCATCATTGGATTTAACTGTAGGCATATCCTCAGCCCTTTTCATGAAGTAGTCAACAGCCAGGATAATATGATGATGCCCCCCAACTAAAGCTGGGTTGCAATCCATTAAATCAATCCCCCACTTAGTGAAGGGACCGGCCGTGATAATTGGATGTAACAGGGCAAGACACGAGCGCATATTACGTGCGAACACCTGGTAAGGTGGCACTTCTTGACCGCATTGACACAATCTTTAAATATCAACGGCCAAAAATAACCCACTCTCAAGATTTTTGGGGCTGTATAAAGCCCAGATAAATGACCACCACACACCCCTCCATGGCAATCATTCAGCACAAGCTCATCCTCTTCATGAATTAAACAACGACGTAAAATGGAATCTACCTCACGGTGGTAAAATNTATGATAATATCCCCATACCATGGATCCAAAGTTGAGATCAAGAAGATGTGCTCATCGACAAACGTATCTTCACAAGCCTCCTCCTCCTCCTCCTTGCTCGGGAAATCAGATATAAGCTCCGCAAAAATCAACGATTTCTTCGATTTTGCCGAAACAAACTCGAGATCAAATTCTTGCAAGATGAAAATCCACTTATTATACTTTCCCCCTATCATCCTTCTAGTGAGGACGAACTAAAATGGGTTGACATGGGCAACCACCAAGGTCTGGCGAAGGAGAATATAGTATCTCAATCTTTGAACCACATGAACGGTAGCTAAGGCAAGCTACTCCACAAAGGAATAATGGATTTCCACATCTATAAGGTTCCAGCTCATATAATATATGACATGCTCTTGGAGCTCCTCATCATCTTGAACCAAAACCATACCAATTGTCTCCATGGACGCGGCCACATAAAGAAGAAAATCACGGCTATAGTCGGGTGGACTAATCATCAGGGATGATACTAAGGTTCACTTAAGTGCATTGAAGGACTCCTGGGCTCGCTCATCCCAGCAAAAGGTAGTGTCCTTCTTCAAAATATGCATAAAGCCTCTAGTCAAATTGGAAAAGTTCACTATGAATCTCCGTAAGAATTTTGCCATGCCTTGAAAACATTGAAGATGTCTAATGTTTCTTGAGGGAGACAATTGAAGTATTGCCTCAACCTTCAAAGGGCCGACTCTTATACACTCTTTGGATACAATGAACCCTAATAAGCAACCAGAATTCATGCAAAAGATGCAATTGTGAGGATTTAACCTGACCAAATAATGGCGGCACCTTTCGAACACTAATCTCAAATGGTAGGAATGACGCATTCTCATACGAGAATGAGCAGCAAGTTCATCCAAAAAGACTTCAATAATCGATTTGAGATCATGGAAGATCAAGGTCATAGCCCGCTAAAAAGTAGTTCCGACATTTTTAAGGCCGAAAGGCATCTTCCGATATGCAAAGGTACCCCAAGGACAAATAAAGGCATTCTTATGTTGGTCCTCAAGTTTGAACTATATCTGATTGTATCCAGAAAATTTGTCCATAAAGGAAAATACCTCGCTTCCCACACACTCATCCAAAATCTGATTGATAAATGGTGTGGGAAAATTATATTTAAGATAGGCACGATTCAAGTCACGAAAATCAGTGCATATGCGGATCGTTCCCTGCTTCTTATCAACCGGAACAGGGTTTGAAACCCACTCCGTCAAGGGAACGGGATAGATAAAACCGGTATTCAACAACTTTTCTATCTCAGCCTTAATCGCGGGTGCTTTCCTAAGATTCACCGCATGCAAGCGTTGTTGAACAGGCTTAGCATTGGGATAAGTTTTAATCTCATGCTCAACAATGCGAGGGTATATACCTGGCATTTCTTCATATGACCAAGAAAATACATCACGAAATTCTTTGAACAACTCGGTATACTCTTGAATATCAGCATGGGAACATTCCACCCCAATATAGACATTCTCAATCTTGCCAAGATCATGAGAGATATTGATATGGATGGTAGGAGATATATTTGCCATGTTTCCATTAGCCATCAGACCAGGAGAGCTTAACAGAACCATGGGACTACCAATTCTCTCACTAAGAATATCCCTATAGTATTCGCACTCCAAACGATCAAGCTCGGGAAGAAAATAAGATCTATGATGCAACTCTTCCCAAGGCGGCTCAACCCTAGACATGGCCTCAATAATAACTTCATCTGAAGGAAAAACACTATTAAGGCAATCATGTGCGTGAGAAGACTGAACTGCCCATGTAGGTAGCACATATGGGTCCTCCTCCTCCATCCACAAAGAGGAAGTACTAGGCTCTGCAACACATCCAAGATTAGCTTTATATGCTATCATAGTTGCAGGCAGTGACATGCCCATTTTGATGGGTTCACATGAAGGACTCGGTGTAGGAAGAATCCAAGGATCTTCCATACGGGTTGTGCGAAAAGACACCGATCTCACTGACGACAAAGCCTCACCGGAACTAGACCCGATCATAAGAACAGGTGTAGGACAACTAAAACTTCCCATAAGGGATGGATACATGCCAACACCCACACTCCCAGTTGTCGGCTGAGAGTGTGCGACAATCGGGATAGAAGCTCCCGAAGATGTTGTAACAGGTGGATTCTTGAATAACGTTTGATCAATCATAACTATCTTCCCATTAAACAGAAATAATACAACTCGAAATAGAGAAGAAGCTACAGCTTGCATACTGTACATCCAATTCCTACCCAACAACAAATTGTAGTCAAGGGGTGCATCAACCACCTCAACCTCTATCGCAATCGTCTTCCCTCCCAAACGAACCTTAAGAGAAGGAAGAATACAGTGCGGTCGAAACAATCTACCATCAAAAGTAGTCAACATGGTAGCAGATTTAGACAAATCGGGGGAACCCAAACCCTTCCAACATGCTAAAGACATCACGGAAGCAACAGCGCCTTCGTCAATCATAGTGCATTTGATGGTCATGTTAAGACATTCTACATGAATCAAGAGAGACACATAGTAAGGCAAGCGAGGCTGTAGTCCCATAGTTTCAAACTTGATGATGGAGGAAGAATTATCATCATTAACACCAAGAGTAGAAAGAAAAGCTTTCCTTTGTGAAGGACAACTCTAAAGTACTTCGAGTGCAGACATCGCACAAGGAGTGTGGCCCAAATCCTCAACAACAGAATAGTTCTGGGCAGCTCGGGCATTAGGATTGTGCCCTGAATGCTTAAGGACTCCCTTAGGAATGCAAGGAGCAACTTTAGGTTTATCCACAGGTTTTTCAACACGCAAAGGACTCTCGGGTGGAGCAGGTTCCTTTCCAAGGTCTGGTTGTGACAAACCATAGTCCTTCGCACGAGTCACAACCTTAGTAGCACACACCATATTGATGTAACCATGACCACTAGTAGCTTCCGGGGGATCTTGATCCCCACCAGACTGATCATGGGTCCTCAGGTTCATGTTTTGATTATGAGGTAAAGGGTTAGTCAGCACAGCTAGGCCCTACACTATGAATCTCGAGGCTTCTTCTATTCGAGGGCACAAGTGAGTGAGGTGGTCATCCTTACACAACTTGCAAGGAAACTTAACCTTATGTTTAGGCTACTTGTCCCCCTACCATTTTGGGCGTTCTTGTCATTATAATTGGCATTTTCATTCTTATTCCCACCCTTACGATTGTTTTTACCCTTCTTCTTATTCCTTCCGAGTTGTTGGTTACCCTTCTGGTTCAACGATTGTACCGAAAGCACACTCACCGTTTGGGTGGCTTTAGATGAAGCCATGGCTTGTCCCAAGGAATATTGGTTGATAGATAATTGAATGACCTGTTTCACAACCGAATCTATAGGTTTGGCACTCATACAACCAACAATGCCATCGGCATGTGGTCTAGGTTTGACCTTAGGGTTGAAACTAGAACGCGAAGCATTGGGAATGATCTCATATAACAAACCGGATTGAGCATAAATCAAGTCCAATTCCTATTCCCTAAAAATGGCTTGTTCCTCATTCTAAAATCCGGATGTAGAAACATCCTTCGCTATATAAGGCAGTAATGATTTAAGGAACCATTCGAGGAGAAAATCCAGTGGTATGAAGGCTTTAATCAATCTCTTCCGTCTACGCCACTCTTGGATATGGTCCAAGATATGCGTGGCTTTATCTTGCGAAAATGTTGACAAGATTTCAGTACCAACATCGTAACACACTGGTAGCTGGAAGTGGTTGAGAAAATTCATAGCTAGGTCATTGAACAAAGAGAATGTCCCCCTAGGTAGCTGTATGTACCATTTCATGGCAGGCCCGATGAGGGTGCATTGAAATAGCCTTAAACGGATCAAATATTCGTGTAAGGAGTTAGAAGAGAACCATAGGTGAAATGTAGTAACATGTTCACTCGGATCTTCTCCTGGTTTTCCCTCAAACTTGGGAATGTCCGAGGGAAGCTTCGTAGGGACAGCTGGCCAAGCCGGGTCATAAGATACCGGATCATTCATTAGTCTCGACAAGTCAGGCAGATTTAACATTGCGAGGAAAGGGAGCCTAGGTTGAGTAGGTCTATGAGGCACTCCCTGATAATTTTGGTTCACATAGGACTGATTACCATAACCACCATGGCCATGGCCATAGTATCCTCCTCCCGCTTGACCCATGTAGGGTGGCATGGAAGCACCATAATGTGGTGTACCTTGACTATGTGGGAGTACAAAGCCATAATTCAGAGAGTAAGTGGGTTGTTGATACCTGTACCCATAAGGTGAATAACTATGTGCATACTGCGGTCCATAAGAAGTCCCATGAGAAACTCCATAGGTAGGAATAGACGTTCTTGAAGTAAGAATATGACCTCCAGAAGTAGGAATATGACCTCTCGATACAACAGGAGGTACTTGACTCTGAGACACAACTATGTGAGTAGAAACAATACACACATGGCTCGTAGCAACATTCCAGCCCGAAGGACCACGTGAATGTGGGGGAGGAATAGCATTCGAAGAACTAGGAATAGAGGACAAAGGGACATGTGAAATCACGTAAGTGGTATTCCCTATAGTCACTCGTCTTGGCTCTAGTATCCGAATAGGACTACTAGCACTAGGTCTAGGAAAAACATGTGATGTGACCTCCACCATGGGGATGGAGGGTGCAATGTGACTCGTGTTCCCAAATATCTCCACATGGAAGTGACTAGGAATGCCCCCAGGCATAGTGTTAGGTTCAAACTTCGACTCAGTATGCGGTACCGAATCATGTGTAGGAATACTAGACATATCATAACTACCATAACTAGTGCTCGCAGGTTCATGATGAGTCTCATCGCCCGACATCCAATGCCGACGACCTATGGATGAGGGATCATACCCAGAGTGTGTAGGTATATCAGGTGAAGGGTCATATGTAGGGGTAGGCTCTTCTTCTTCAACCTCATGAAGTGAAGAAGGTAGCTCAGGAATTTCATCTTCATGATCTCCCATCGTGTGTGAATCAATGTGAGAAGTAGTCCGCCTGGACCGTCTGCTTCTCTCTCCCAAAGGAGGAGGAGATGTAGAAGGTGGAAGTCCTGCTAAACGATGAGAATGACGAAGTGCCGCACGTGAATCCACAAAGGCTCAAAAAATGAAAAAGACTCTCTAATTACGCAAACCCTAAGCAATCTAACATGCACAGAGCATACACCAATATAATCTAAATCCAATCATAAGCAAACAAGGGTAGGATATGTGAGCTCCCGAATGAAGCAGGTATGTCTCACCTATGAGAGGCTTGAGACTCCCATACACAACAAGCGGAGGTTCGTAAAAAATTATTGTGGCCCTCAGCTTCAACGTATATAGCGACTGTGTTTTCCAACCCCAACCTGGCCGGGACACCTACAGAATAACCCCTGCAAAGTACCCCCTCGATAACCTAGGTAAGGAAACTAAGGTCACCTCAATATAATCAATGCTCAGGCGGACAGTCGCAGGCAGGATTGACCATATGGGCAGGGTAGCAAAGCCTGAAACTCTCGAAAGAGCCCCCAGATACAAATACAATCCTAGAAATATCTCCGGTGCTACTCAATTATGACTAGGGGTCATCCCAATCAATAACCGCTCACACTGCCTCGTGCTTAACTCCCTTGTAAGAGGAGGATCCTGAGAAACACTAATTATACCAAGAAATTTCACACTCTCACCTAGACAGACACATACATGTTGTTGTTTAGTGGTCTTGGAGAATTTACTCACAATGAACTATTCCAAGACCCTAAAACCTAATCTTGTTGGTGTACCCTATCAAAGAAAATAGTGTAATCCATTTTAATTAAGCGTTGATTTTATTTGGCTTTATTACTTAAAAAAGGTAGATGACCGTGCAACCAATGGTGTTATGACGCAACTTGAAGTAAAATGCACACCTAACAATCAATGCAAATGCATTGTGTCAAATGAAAAACAGGGCATGCTACTACATGAAATGCAAAATTTTCTTCAAATGACAAATGCAGTGATTCCCATATGAAAGCCTAACTAATACTTCTCTAAGAAAACCTAGTGCAAGTACCATGCAAAGTGCAAAGTGCAATGCATAATGATGAAAAGAAGCAAATATTTTTGGATTTTTTGAATAAAAATGAGATACTAAAGAAAAAGACTGATTCTACCACCCCCAGACTCTGCAAGCACAATCAAACAGCACTCACGCAAAGTACTAAGGTAAAAGAAATCTAATGCACTAATCCCAAACAAAAAATCGAAAATGCAATGACAAGAACATTCTCAAAAAAGAAATTTACCCTAAAAAAAAAGTGTCTCTAGTCAGAAACAGAGGTGTATACAGACTCTAGCAGTATCAAAGGAGACTCAGCAATCATTAAAATTCACCCAGCAACAATCAATCTTCCTATAAAAGGAAAAATTAGGGCATATGTGACTGTTCGCAGTAAACTCGCGTATGTACGCGGATATAGCAGTCAAAGCCGCGTGTATACACGACTGTGAGTTAAAAACTTGCATACAAGAAGAAAAATGTATAAAAATAAAGGCAAATAGATAAACTGAGACAAAATTCACACCAATCAGACACTACCAGGAAAACATGCCCCCGGACCCGACTCAGAAACAGAGAAATAAGAGCAATTTAAGAACATTGAATGCTGATAAAAACCCCCAAAGGACAACACCTAGGAACTCCCCAGTAGAGTCGCCAATTCTGTTACGGAGAGAAATTCCTATGGCTTGGGGTACCACAACAGAAAACTTAACTCTAGAAATCAATCCTTTCCTATATGCAAGAGAAACCAAATATCTAACACTAAAGGATCTTGATTCGTACCTTATTCTGGACGGTTGATGTAGATCCCTGTTGAGCTTTCCAACTCCAGCTTGAATTGATAAATTGCTTCCTCAACATTCAATAAACAAGACAAGCATGCTATATATAATTGTGTTAGACTTACTCTAGCATATATAATCGAAAACATATAAGCATTTGAAATCATCCATGGATCAAATATTCATTCAAATACACATTATTGGACAGGAAAAGATATTTCTATTAATATAAAACAGATATTACAATAGAGACAGCCTCTATCAGCACATCTACGAATCAGATAAACTGAGCCCCCCACTTGGGCCTCCACCACTTCAATCCTCCATCTCTCGAAAGCAAGCTCACAAGCAAAGGGAAATCTTGGGAAGAACACAAAAGTGCTCCAAGGGACAAAGGGATGCAGACTCAAGCATAAGCTCCGGCAACAATGGACTATATTTCTCTTGCTCTCAATTCCTCATGCCTTCAACGTATCCAAAGGGTTCCTTATATAGCTCTTCAATGGGGTAATGAAAGGTCAAATCCGAGCGATCTCAAGGAATATGGAAGGCCATGAGACAAGTGAGTTGGATCCACATCAAGGAAAACTCCAAAAGAATTTGGCCTTTTGCACACATCTTGATGTACACCGTTTTAGGGGTCAAACCCACGTATATATGTGAGAAAGGGTTTAAAATTCGCATATAGAAATTTTTGCATGTTTTTAGGGATGATCTTGGAAACATCAAAGGAAAAAAAATGGTCCATGGGGTCTAAGGAGTCTGCAGAGGGACAGGGAAGGCCATAAAAATGTGATTCACCATGTGTGGTAAAATCAGCTATAACAGTGGTAGACACAGGTTTTCCTTGAGACGTAATGAGTCCTAGTGTGCTCCTATGCTAGTAGAAAGTGGGTTGACAGTCAAGAGAGGTAATGCACTTGGTGTTCTCCTCGGTGATTCTCACATAGTGGTAGATGCAAGTTGTCCTTGAGATGTAATGAGTCATAGCGTGCTCCTATGCTGGTTGAATGCGGGTAGTTTGTTGTACATGTGGTGTGCATCTGTGTTGCTCTCCATGTGCAATGATGAGATGATCTGGATGCCATGAGTCAATGGTAGGAGATGCAGGTGATTGTAGTGACAATGTAATGTATGGTTCTGGCATGTACCTATGTGATGGATTCCTCATGGATATGATGAAGACCTAAATGAGGATTATTCCTACATCCATCATGAAACATGGTTGTCTCTATAGAAACTTCCTATGATGGATAGATCCGACATATGTCACTAATCAATGATCGATAAGATGAGGACTACGGTAGCAGTGGTGATGATGACCTAAATAGAGTGTTGATGACTGTGGTGAGAGAATACCTTCCTATTTAAGAGGGAGTGTTGTTGTAATTGTAACTTCAGAAGATATTTTGTTGTATATTATCATTGTATATTGTTGTTGTTAGGATTTATAATCCTCCCTTGACCAAACTATCTATTAGATTATATTTTCCTAACTTATGAGACATTTAGTTATTATTGGGTCCACTTGGCCTAATGGAGGCACATGTACCAGTCACTAGAGTGTGGGGAACACCAATAGAGGTTAATTGGAACTGACTGCACCTTCATGCATCAGTTTAGGTGCCTCCTAGACCAATCCCTACATTTTAGGAGCCACTGGGAGTGTCGACACCAACCTTATTCAGTTGTTGGAAGTTGTTGACTAGTCAATCTTAGTTATGCTTCAGTTAGATTCAATTAGATATCCTCTAGTTTAGTTAGTGCTAGTTATGCATGGCTGCATGTGGGAAGGCACTAGTTCTAACGTACTTCTCACCTACCACTACAGTTAGACTAGTTTAATTGATTGTAACTAATTGAGAGACTGGATTAGAAATCTGGAGTTAGCATGTTGAACTTCGATAGTGATTTAGACACTTCTAGTTAGCCTTGCAATCAGTCTTGAGTTGGTATATTCGAATTCATATCTCATGATTCAAATTCTCCTTTATGTAACATTGTTGTATACTGTTGGGATTAATGAAGTTTTTACTGTAATTTTATTAAGCAATTGTTGTATGTTTCCTATGAGATTTGTTTTGTCCAGTGGGTATTATTCATTCCCTTTGACTACAAATAATTAAGAATCTAATAACACTCAGTGTTGAAGATCAATGGCATATTGATTATAACATGGTATCAGAACCTCCTCAAGAAAGCTTCAAGTCTGTCTACTCTCCGTTGTACACCAGAAGAAGTTGGGTTTCCACAGAAGTCCCGGAAAGAGTGCCTTGCTTCCTCTAAATTCATTCAGAGTGGCAATGCAGGTGTGACAAACCCTGAAAAAGTGTACATGTCGAGAGGGAAGGCTTGATTCTGACATAGTGTGAATTGGTTTTGTTTTTGCAATGAATTCTTATAGGTGCTGCATAGATTGATTGAATATATTGTCTGATCAGAAGGAAAATTGATGGATTCTCAACCTTCCACACCCCAGATCCTAACACCCTTCAACTATGTTGATTGGAGGGAAGATATGCAGGTTTCCTTGTGCAACAAGGGCTTGTTCAGGATGACAATGGGAAGGGAGGTTGAACCCCATCATCTAGCTGAGAAAAACAAGTTTCTAAACCGCTTAGATGTAGCTTTCGGATTTCTATTTACTCACATCTCCAGAGACATCCTCTTCCACATTGAAGGTTTGAGGACTCCCAAAGAATATTAGGAGAATATTAAAGTCTTGTTTGGTAATAAATTTGAGCTTCAGGGACACATTTTGGAGAATGAGATGATAGCCTTACAACCCAGCAGTTTTGAGACCATACAGCAATGTTTTACAAGATTCAAGTCTCTCGCACTTCAATGCAGATAGTGTGGAATAGAGAGAAAGGATGACAAACATGTGCTCTCCATACTCAATAAACTAGGTTCAGAGTATTATGTATTTGTCTCTACCTTCCATTCCAGAATAAATTACACTCCCAATTGGAAGATGCCCTCACTTGATAGCTTTGTTGAGTCCTTAATACAGGAGAAAGAGAAGTTGGTCCAGATGGGAGTCCTCCAGACTTCCAAAAACCAATCTCTCCTAGTGACAAACTCTACCAATGTGCAAGCTAAAGGGAGGCACAAGGGAAAGGAGCCTAAAGCTTCTGATTCAAATCCAAGAGACAACCATAAGTTTTTCGTTGGAGCCTCAGGCTCCAGAAAATAAAATACTAGATGTTCATACTGTATGAGAGGATTTCATCCAGAAAGTCAGTGCATGAAGAAGACCCTCGACCAGTTGAAAACTATCCTTATGCAGAAAAATATTTCCCTTCCACAAGGTGCTAAGAGTTCTGATGATGGAGAGCAGATTGAAGAACATGAGAGATGTCATGCCTTGAAGGAAAGCCTCACTCCATCGAAGGATTACTTTATAGATTCTAGAGCATCCAACCACATGGTTTCCTCCAAGGAATCCTTCATTACTTTCACTCTATCAGGGGGGCCTAGCAGTCATATGGGAGATGACTCTAAAATCCCAACTGTTGAGAAAGCTTTAGATAAAATCCATCATGCATATTTCAAGAATGGACTCTATGTTCCCTCTCCTACAGCAAAGAAAATTGTTGAATATGAAGAAGAAGCATAATCTTCCATACAGTCAATTCAAATTGAAGAAAGTATCCCTAGAGTGACTCCTTCTCCTACTACTCTGTAATTTTATGAGATCTCTGATATCTTATCCTCTCATATGGATGATCTAGAAGAATACATTCAAATCACTATTATTGAAAAAACACTCTCCTTCCATTCTATGCAAACATTCTCCAGTGATTTTTCTATTTTAAATTTTGTCCATAGTTTACCGGTGATTGTTTCAGAAAATAAAGAGGAATTTGATTTCTCTATAACTTATGATATAGTTGGTGTGAAGGAAATTAATGCTTTGGATATTTTGGAGATAATATCATATTGTAGGAGTGATCCATTCACTCTCATTGATCTAGAGCTTCCAGCAAATTCCTACATGATTGCATGCACCAATACTCATAATTTTGAAGAAGGAGAAAATTATGCATCTACCATCTCGGTGGAGCACACTCTTGGATCTGATATGAACTTATTTGGATCTGATGTGATCTTATTTGGTTCAGGTTTTAAGTTTCAAGAGCTTTCAATAATGTTGTAGTTGCTCTCATCAATTTTGGTGTGAAAAAACAAGTACCGTGAGTCTCCTTCAAAATTGCTACTTGGGATTTGATATCATTCCACACTCTCAGATATGATATGAAATTATTTGGATCTGATATGATCTTATTTGGATCTGATATGATATTATTTGGTTCAAGTTTTAAGTTCCAAGAGCTTTCAGTCATACTTGTAGCTAGTCTCATCAATTTTGGTATGACAAATCAAGTACTGCAAGTATCCTTCAAACTTGTTGAAGGGAATTTTGATGTTAGTTTCCTCTTATGAGTTTTCTGATATTATATTTTGTGAATCATTGATTATTTCTAAAGCTATATCAGATTATGCAGCTCAAGCATTCACTCTCCACAGTCTCGGGGCTTCTCTACCTATTTATTTGATCACATGCTCATCTCCTCACATAACTAGTAAAGATGGAAACATTCTGCATTCGCCTGGACACTTGATCCTAATACTTGGGGCTGATTTTACCTCACATGTTTTGATTTTCAAGGCTGAAATATATCAGTAGCTTGGGTTTTATTCAATGGTTTGAATTCTCAAGCACTTTTTCTCTCTTGTCAGTTGATTTCAATTGCTCTACATGGGTCCAGTTTTCATCTAGAAATTGTCTATATTTCTGATTCAGTTGAGCATATTCTTCTTCTTCCAAAGAGGAATATTCCTCCAGACATAATCATTTAGTTTGGATTCAGAGGTTCACAGGCATTGGTTCAGGATGTTGTTTCACAGAAGAACCGTAATACTACTTTGTTGATGCATAGTGCTACAAATTGCAGCAAAAGATTTTGCAATTTTTTAACTTGCTTTTCTTGATTCCTGCTTATTTTGAGGGGGGGGTTCCCATGAGGTTTTCCCCTGTTTCTTTAGTTTATTAAAAAGAATTTTTTATCTTTTATATTGTATAAACTGTCTATTATATTATATTTTCCTAACTTAGGAGTCATTTAGTTATTATTGGGTCCACTAGTACCATTGGGTCCACTTGGCCTAATGGGGCCACATATACCAGTCACTAGAGTGTGGGGAACACTGATAGAGGCTAAATAGAGATGACTGCACCTTCATGCAACAGTTTAGGAACCTCCTAGACCAATCCCTACATTTTAGGAGCCACTGGGAGTGTCGACACCAACCTTCTTCAGTTGTTGGAAGTTGGCGACTAGTCAATATTAGTTATGCTTTAGTTAGATTCATATATATATCCTCCAGTTCAGTTAGTGCTAGTTATGCATGGCTGCATGTGTGAAGGCACCAGTTCTCACCTACTTCTCACCTACCACTATATTTAGACTGGTTTGATTGATTATAACTGATTGAGAGACTGGATAAGACATCTGGAGTTATCTTGTTGAACTCCGATAGTGATTTAGACACTTCTAGTTATCCATGCAGTCAGTATTGAGTTGGTAGATTTGAATTCTCCATTATGTAACACTGTTGTATACTGTTGGGATTAAAGAAGTTTATATTGTAATTATACTGAGCAATTCTTGTCTGTTTCCTATGAGATGTGTTTTGTTCAGTGGGTATTATTCATTGCTTTTCACTGCAAATAATTAAGAATCTAATAACACTCATTGCTTGATGATCAATGGCATATTAATTATAACATGGTATCAGAGCCTCCTCAGTCAAGCTTCAAGTCTATCTAATCTCCATTGTACACCAGAAGCAATTGGGTTTCCACATAAGTCCTGCAAAGAGTGCCTTGCTTCCTCTGAATTCATTCAGAGTGGCAGTGCAGTGTGACGGACCCTGAAAAGTGTACATGTCGAGATGAAAGTTTTTTATTTTGACATAGTGCGAATTGGTTTTGTTTTTGCGGTGAATTCTTACAAGTGCTATGTAGCTTGATTGAAGATATTGTTTGGTAAGAAGGAGAATTGATGGATTCTCAACCTTCCACACCCCGGATCCTAACACCCTTCAACTATGTTAACTGGAGGGAAGATATGCAGGTTTCCTTGCGCAACATTAAGGGCTTGTTCAAGATGACAATGGGAAGGTAGGTTGAACCCCATCATCTAGCTGAGAAAAACAATTTTTTGAACCACTTAGATGTAGCTTTTGTATTTATATGTACTCACATCTCCAGAGACCTCCTCTTCCACCTTCAAGGTTTGAGGACTCCCAAAGAATCTTGGGAGAAGCTTGAAGTCTTGTTTGGAAAGAAATATGAGTTTCAGGGACACATTTTGGAGAATGAGCTGATAGAGTTACAGACCAACAGTTTCGAGACCATACAACAATTCTTTACAAGATTCAAGTCTCTTGCACTTCAATGTAGATAGTGCGAAATAGAGAGAAAGGATGAGCAACATGTGTTGTCCATACTAAACAAACTAGGTTCTGAGTATTTTGTATTTGTCTCTACCTCCCATTCCCAATTGGAAGATTCCCTCACTAAATATATTTGTCAAGACCTTAATACAAGAGCAAGAGAAGTTGGTCCAAATGGGAGTCCTACAGACTTCCAAAAACCAAGCTCTCCTAGTGATAGACTCTACCAATGCGCAAGCTAAAGGGAGGCACAAGGGGAAGGAGCCTAAAGATTTTGATTCGAATCCAAGAGAGAATTAGAAGTCTTTTGTTGGATCCTTGGGTTCCAGAAAATAAAATACTAGATGTTCATATTGCATGAGAGGATTTCATCCAGAAAGCTAGTGCATGAAGAAGACCCTCGACTAGTTGAAAACTCTCCTTATACAGAATAATATTTTCCTTCCACAAGGTGTTGAGATGTTTGATGATGGAGAGAAGACTAAAGAACATGAGAGATTCCATGCCTTGAAGGCATGCCTCACTCTGTCGAAGGCTTACTTGATAGATTCTAGAGCATCCAACCATATGGTTACCTCCAGGGAATCCTTCATCACTTTCACTTTATCAGGAGGACCTAGCAGTCATATGGGAGATGACTCTAAAATCTCAGCTATTCAGAAAGGTTCAGATAAAATCTAGCATGCAGAGTTCAAGAATGGATTGTATGCACCCTCTCCTACAGTAAAGAAAATTATTGAAGATGAAGAAGAAGCAGAATATTCCACACAGTCAATTTGAATTGAAGAAAGTCTCCTTGGAGTGACTCCTTCTCCTGCTACTCTGGAAGTTTATGATATCTCTGATATCTCATCTTCTCAAATGGTTGATGTAGAAGAAGAAATTCAAATCTCTGTTATTGAAGAAAAAATCGCCTTGCATTCTATGCAAACATTCTCCAGTGATTCTTTTATTTTAAATTGTGTCCATAGTTTAACAATGATTGTTTCAGAAAATAAAGAGGAATTTGATTTCTCTATATCTAATGATGTTGTTGGTGTGCATAAAATTAATACTTTGGATATTTGGAAATAATATCATATTTTATGAGTAATCCATTCACTCTCATTGATCTAGAGCTTCCAACAAATTCCTACATGATTGCATGCACCAATACTCAAAATTTTAAAGAATGAGAAAATTGTTCATCTACCATCTCGGTGGAGCACACTCTTGGATCTGATATGAGCTTATTTGGATCTCATATGATCTTACTTGGTTCAGGTTTTATGTTTCAAGAGATTTCAATAATACTTGTATTTGATCTCATCAATTTTGGTGTGAAAAATCAAGTACTGCAAGTCTCCTTCAAAATTGTTGCTAGGGATTTGATATCATTCCACACTCTCGGATCTGATATGAAATTATTTGGATCTGATATGATCTTATTTGGATCTGATCTGATATTATTTGGTTCAATATTTAAATACCAAGAGCCTTCAGTCATGCTTGTAGTTGGTCTCATCAATTTTGGTGTGACAAATCAAGTACCGCAAGTCTCATTCAAACTTGTTGCTGGGGATTTGATGTTAGTTTCCTTTTATGAGTTTGCTGATATTATATTTTGTGAATCATTGATTATTTATGAAGCTATATCATATTATTGAGCTCAAGCATTCACTCTCCATAGTCTCAGGGCTTCTCTACCTATCTATTTAATCACATGCTCATATCCTCACAGAACTAGTAAAGATGGAGACATTATGCATTCACATGGACACTTTCTCCTAACACTTGGGGCTGATTTAACCTCACATGGTTTGATGTTCAAAGATGCAATATATCAGTTTCTTGGGTGGTCCTCACATGGTTCAAATTCTCAAGCACTTTTTCTCTCTTATCAGTTGATTTCAGTTGCTCTACATGGGTCCATTTTTCATCTAGTAGATGTCTATATTTATGATTCAGTTGAGCATATTCTTATTCTTCCAAAGAGGAAGATTCCTCCAGACATAATCATTTAGTTTGGATTCAGAGGATCACATGCACAGATTGAGGATGTTGTTGCACAGAAGAACCAGAATACTTCTTTGTTGATGCATAGTGTTGCAAATTGCAGCAAAATATTTTGCAAGTTTTTAACTTGTTTTTCCTGATTCCTGATTATTTTGAGGGGAGGGGGGGGTCCCATGAGGTTTTTTCCTATTTCCTCGGTTTATTAAGAAGCATTTTTTTTCTTTTAGATTGTATATGGGTGACTTTTGGCCTTGTTGTCAGGGCCCACATTGTCCAAGTTAGGATTTAGGGGGGGTGTTAGGATTTATAATCCTCCCTTGTCCAAATTGTCTATTACATTATATTTAACTAAATTAGGAGTTATTTAGTTATTATTGGGTCCACTAGTACCATTGGTTCCACTTAGCCTAATGGGGCCACATGTACCAGTCACTAGAGTGTGGGGAACACCAATAGAGGCTAACTAGAACTGACTGCACCTTCATGCATCAGTTTAGGCACCTCCTAGACCAATCCCTACATTTTAGGAGCCATTGGGAGTGTCAGCACCAACCTTCTTCAGTTGTTGGCAGTTGGTGACTAGTCAAGCTTAGTTATGCTTCAGTTAGATTCAGTTAGATATCATCAAGTTCAGTTAGCACCAGTTATCCATGGTTGCATGTGGTAAGGTGCCACTTCTCACCTACTTCTCACCTACCACTGCAGTTAGACTGGTTTGATTGATTGTAACTGATTGAGAGACTAGATTAGACATCTGAAGTTAGCCCATTGAACTCCGATAGTGATTTAGACACTTCTAGTTAGCCATGTAGTCAATCTTGAGTTGGTAGATTCGAATTCTCCTTTATGTAACACTGTTGTATACTGCTAGGATTAATGAAGTTTATACTATAATTATACTAAGCAATTCTTGTTTGTTTCCTGTGAGATTTGTTTTGTTCAGTGGGTATTATTCATTCCTTTTCACTGCAAATAATTAAGAATCTAATAGCACTCATTTCTTGAAGATCAATGGAATATTAATTCTAATACCCCTGTCAGAGATTTTTTTCCCTCCGTTCAGGATTTCATTATTGTGTATGTTCATTGAGGTAAAACCTTCGCTGTAAGTCGGGGAAGTAGTCCCCAGATTAATATTAAAAAATAATAATTAGTCTCCCTAAGTGAAGTCAACCCTACTAGGTTAAGAGGTCGTCCTAGTTAGGTTTTAGGCCAATGACATGATGTGTATAAATAGGGAGGCGCCCTCCCTCATTTAGACACACTCACACGCTCTCTCAAGTGTGCATTAGGAAAGAGAGGACAAGTTCGCTAGAGAAGAAAGAGGGAGCTACATAATACTTCTTATTCTTGGGTTTTTGCATCTTGTGATATTGTATTAGTGACGGAACTATTCTAAGAAAGTTTGTGTGCTTTTCTCCTTTATGGTTTCCCCAAGGAAAATCTTTGTTTCTTGTGCATCTTGTGTATCTTGTTGTGCTTGTTATCCTTTCAGATAAAGATCTTAATCAATTTGAATTTAAAGTAGAAAAACTAACAGCTTTCACATGTTTGTTGACATTCTCGATTGTGCCTCCATGGTAATCTTTTTTGACATGACCAAATGCCCTTGTGAGAACGTTCTCCTAATGGTTGTATGGCCAAATTGCAATTTATTATGATTGTTGTTTTAAGGCAATTTAAGCTTTTATTTTCTTAGCTTATGGTAGTTCCATATGACTTAATTCCTTTTGTTTTTGTAACAATGCTTATTATGTACATTTGAGCTTTTATTTTCTTAGCTTATGGTAGTTCCCATATGACTTAATTCCTTTTTTTTTAACAATGCTTATTATGTACATTTGTAGCAATGCTTATTTTATACATATATTTGTATAAAATTATAGTTAAAGGATATTTTTGGAAAAGCATATAATAAAATCCTTAAAAACAAAAGCATATGAATGATATAAATAAGTTACTAAAAGTTTTAAATGAAATTAAATATGAAAACATGATAAATATGAAAAAAATACAAAACACAAGGGTTGATGTTGCAAAGAGTGTAAAACCTTTAATGAAACAATATGTATAACAAGTGAGTGAAGGTTATAAAACATGACACAATTTTAAAAAATAAATAAATGGGATTCTCATGTTATTAAAAGATCAAGTGAAAAAGCCTAGAAAATGACTTGCTTATATGAAGATGACAAAATCAATGATTTTGAAGAAGAAAAAAATGATGCTAAAATACAAGGCTTGGTGTAAATATAAAATACAACAATATATATTTAAATAAGAGAAAAAATAATAATTAATAATAAATTTTATATATATGAAAAATTATGTTTATTTATTTATTTTACATTAAATGATATAAATTATTAAAACAAAGAAGATCATAGAATAAAAGTAAATATAATAAGTATATTAAAAAAAAATATTGTTAAAAAAATTTATTTAAATAATTACTAATATGTTAATCTAAGTAAATATGAATATTTTTAAACTAAAACAATATAATAGATTTATAATGTTAATTACTTGATTTATAATGTCAATTACTTGATTTATTAAATTTAGAAATATATACAATATATATGTTTTGTATTTTCATTATTTATAATGTTAATTACTTGATTTATAATGTCAATTACTTGATTTATTAAATTTAGAAATATATACAATATATATGTTTTGTATTTTCATTTTTTTAGTTAATTATAATATCAATGTTGTTTGAAAATAATTATAAATATTTTGAAGTGGATTGTCAATTTTGAAAGTTAGCTTGGCTCCCTCTTAAATTTAATTATATATAATATAAAATAATATATTTAATTTCATGTCATGTATTATTAAATGAAGCAATTAATACATGATATAGAATTAAAGAACATAAAAAAAAATCACTTCAAGCAATTTGGTTTTTTAAACATTTAGAAAGATCAAATTTCTTGAGATAAATGAATTTATGTAGATTTTTAGATTTTACTTCAAATTTAAAATTGAGTAAACATATTAGTCAAACATGGTGAATCATTAGTTCTTATCTATATAATATATTATTATAGAATCATTAGTTCTTATCTATATACTATATTATTATAGACTATCTTGAAACAGTAGCATATGATTTCATTCCATATTAATACCTAGTTTAATATTTCTCTATATTTTTATAAGTTATAAATACTTAATATTATAAATTTAGAAAATTCATCTTTAATAAAATTTCTTAGAAAAATCACCTTTAATAAAATTCTTAATGTTTAAAATAGTTAGATGAATTTATATTAGTTTATTTTATTATTATGAATTTGTTTTATTTTTTAAATTACAAACATTAATTCACATTTCATTCTTAGAAAAAATTGTAATATTCATCACAGAAATAAATAAACTGACAAACATCTTCATAATGCTTTGCTGTTTCTTTTTTACATCATAAGCTATTCAATCTAACTTTTTAAAAGAAGTTGAATGGTCTCTTAGATACAGAACTGAATACAAATCATGTCCACAGTAGGATAGAATTTTTTTTTAAAGAAGTTGCATGATCTCTTAGTTACAGGCCTCAAAACAAATCTTGTACACACTAAGCTGTAGAGTACAGCTCTCTTCTCTCAGTTCAATTATTCAATATGTTCATTGCCCAGAAGAATAATCCAGACAGACATCTTCATAATGTTTTGTTGCTTCTTCTGGCATTGTAACTGTAAAGTAAAGCTCACTTCTCTCAGTTCATTATGCTTTGTTGCTTCTTTTGGCATTGTAACTGTAGACTCGTAGAGTACAGTTCACTTCTCTCGGTTCAATTATTCAATATGTTTATTGCCAAGGAGAATCATCCTGACAGACATCTTAATAATGCTTTGCTGCTTTTTTTGGCATTGTAAGCTGTTCAATACAACAGCTTTTTTTGGCATTGTAAGCTGTTCAATACAACAACTTTTTTTGCTCCTTTTTTTGGTGGGGGGTCATTGTAAGCTTTTCAATACAATTTTTTATAAGAATTTATATGATCTTTAGTTTTAAGGGGGATGAAATGAAAGCATAAAAAAATTTATATGATCTTTAGTTTTAAGAGGGATGAAATGAAAGCATGCATCATGATATTGAGTTCTTGCTCATGAATTCATTTTGAGCTGTAATTATAGGATTCAGACCTTAAAAATTGTTATCTCAGTGCAATATATAAATGATCCAATCCTAAATTGAGTTTCTGCCCATGAATCTATTCTAAGCTGTAATTAGACGATTCAGACCTTAAAAATTGTTATTTCAGTGTAATATATATATCATCCAATCTTGTCTAGACGTGGAGGATTAATTAAATCCCCATCGCAGGGATTTTTACAGTGCCCAAAACTCTGTATTTCATGCTGAATAAGGGCTATCTATGGCGATGCTTTTTCTTAAGACAAATTTTGTCAAACAATTCCAGGCAATCCACTTCACAAGCTCCTTAGAAGAATTGCTTCTCTGTAATTTAATTATTTTTTCAAAAAATTGTAATGCACACTCTAATTACATCGCTTTTGTATTCCAGATCGAGGAAAACGCCACAGAATAAGGTACTGTAGGTGTAATTAAGACCACAGTCAAAAATTAATTAGCCGCATACATGCAGTCAAACCAATCCGTCTGTAGCAGCATTGATTGCATTTGTATATGGGTACTAAGATCTTACCCGGATAGAGCATTAATGGAGATCGAGCAGAACTAGAAGGGCATTATGTGCGTCATTTTACTGTCATAACTGTAAACCCCTCCATCCTTGGACATCTCGCGGAATATCTTCAGCAGATCGCCTGCCATCTGCCTGACCGCCGGCGAGCAATTACTTTGCATTAATAGCAAGATTTTGGTCATTCCATTGGATTCTTGAACAGCATTGCGGGCCCTCTGATCAGGCGAAAGGTAACAGACGGCCCACAGAATCATAACACAGTGCTCCGTCGCGGAATCGGAAACCTTCAGCATTTTCTGCACAATCGTCTGGACACACTGAGGATGATCCGCGATCGAAACCCTGCCCTCTGCACAGGCCGAAATGAGCTCCAATAAACGCAATACGCGCTCGGCGGTAGCTTTATCTGCGTGACGGAGGAGCTTAGCCATGTGACCGACCGCGCCGAGGCGGATGAGCTTGAGCCGGTTTCGCTTGGGTATAGAGAGGCTCAGAAGGCAAAGCAAGGCCGTATCGGTGGCTTTCGAATCCATTTCCGCGACGCAGAATTTCAATAGAACATCCAGCAATCCTTCTTTCGCGGCTATCAGGGTTTTCATTTCTCCATCGACGGCCAGGGTTTCCAGAAGCTTAGCGGATTCGACCTTGGCATCTCGGCTCCCGTTTTGGAGAATCCCGACGATCGAACTCATGGGCTGAGGATTTACGAGCATTCGTCTGGTATCCTCAGTGTGAGGAATAAACCCTAGAATTTTAACAACCTGCTCGGATATTTCCATCGTTTTTCTGCTGCTCTGGCCCGATTTTTCGTCCAGGCGGAGTATCGAAAGAATTTGCGCTAAAATTGGCACGGCCCCGGCCTTGACAAGAACTTCTCTATTCTTCTCCGATTCGGCCGCATATCTGACGAGAATCTTTAATGCCTCCGAGTCTGCGACTCCATTTCTTATACCCTCGAGGATCTTGCCGACATCTTGAACCCCGATGTGTGGTTCGCTCTGGTTGAAACTTTGCGAAGAAGTTTCGGAATTGGAACCTGTTGGAATCGGATTTGAGGTAGACCATACCTGGATCAATCGCCGGAGCGTGTAATTGGGAATTACATCTTTGCTCTCGAGGACCTGCATGGTGGCCGGGCATGTGTTGTTGCCCTCATCCAGCCATTGCTGAATGCTGGACCTGTCGTATGTGACTCCGGTGCTGAGGCTCACTGGCGAAGTCATTATGTCCAGAGATATTGGACACTTGAAGAAGGGAGGAACGGTGATGCCCAGGCTGTTTTTGACCATTTTTGAGTTTACTGGGATCGATCGCTTGTTGGTCACAGAGATTTTATAGCTCATAACCAGCTTATCGACAAATCAAAGACCATGAAAACAAAAAACCTGCAAGAAGATTAAGAAGACGAAAAAACCTGCATGGAGGAAAATAGCAAAGAAACCTGCATGGAGGAAGAAGGCAATGAAACCTGCATAGAGGATGAAGGCAATGGATTATTAGGATTGCAGAACTTGAAGAAGCATCCAGGGGAAAAGGCAATGGAGGGAGTAGTGCAGAAGGAGGAGCAAAGGGATTGATGGGTTGAGGGGAATTGGAGAGTCTGGCGTGGTTTTGAAGGATGGCAGTGTGGAATCGGGCATTAAGCCTGGGAATCCAGTCAAAGGAAGCAATCAATTCGAAAGCTGAGTCAAGGCTCCAGTGCATGGCAATCATATCTTAATATTTTCTTTTTTGGGTGTATTGCTGCTGTGCGTTGAACGTTTTATGCGCTTTGACACTGTCAAAGCCCACAATTTCTGGGAAAGGACAAAATGTGGCCCATGTACAGCTTCTCTCAATGCGCATGGCATCATCAGCGGGGTTCGATCGTGGGACCTCACCGGCAACCTTGGCCAGTCTTGCTTCCCATGTATTTTCCGTGTGGCCATCGATCATCGTCATCATTATCCGACCTTTCGTTTTTTTCGAGTTCACAATAAATAATTTATTTATTTTTAAATTGCCAACAACTCTGTTGCATAACTAACGACGCAAAGAAATGCCTTTAACTTGACGGCAATGCCAATATCTTGAAAGTGCTGAATTGACTTTTTAGTTGTTAAATAATTCTGTTTTACCCACCATTTCTGGCTTTAAATTTTAAAATATTAAGGAATGTTTCCTCGATTGAAATTAAAGCAGTTTTGTCAACAATATTAAGAAATATTAAACCATTTAACTTTTAGAATATTTGGTAAAGGGATGTTTCTTAGGCATTGAATATAAGTGATGTAAAGAGTAAGACACTTCCCATGCACTCAAATTGAATATAGGTTGGAACAACACATCATTGCCATACTACCAGGCCACGGTTTTGGAGGCCTTCCATTATGGTCTTAAGATTGCATCATTATGATAGAATGGGGAAGAGATGTATTGTGTTATTTTGCATGGAATTTTAGTAAAAAGTGTTGTTGTAGTAAAATGGGTCATATTCAATGATTTAATTTTGTGAAACTAGATGATTGATAGAATAGTTAAGAGATGTAGTGGTTTTTGCATTGGTAGTTTTTTACAAGTCAAGTTTTTCAAGTAAGTGGGTCATATCCAACCTAACCTTTTGTAACTAGATAAATGATAGAATGTAAAAGAGATGTAATGGTCCAACGTCATGTTCATTTTGCTTTGGGAATTCTCACAAATCGATTTGTTAGAGCCAATGGGACACATCCAATGTAACCATTTGTAACTAAACAACTAATAGAATGGGTCAAAGATACAATGGCCCGGTGTCATGTTCATTTTACATTTGATTCTTCACAATCAAGTTGTTGGAGCAAGTGGACCACATCCCATGTAACCTTTTGTAACTTAACAATACTATACATGTACTGATATTGAGTTATCCTACTATGTAAAGGTACTAAAATGTTGAGTGTGAGTAAATGTCCAATGTAACCATTTGTAACTAAACAACTAATAGAATGGGTCAAAGATGCAATGGCCGGGTGTCGTGTTCATTTTACATTGGATTCTTCACAATCAAGTTTTGGAGCAAGTGGACCATAGCCATCCATCGTAAACTTTTGTAACTTAACAATACTATACATGTACTGATAATGAGTTATCCTACTATGTAAAGGTACTAAAATGTTGAGTGTGAGTAAACACCATCCATCTAAACCTTAAAACTATTAAGCCAATGTAACTTTTTGTAACTAAACAATACTATACATGTCTTGACAATGAGTTATCCTACTATGTAAAGGTACTAAAAAGTTGAGTGTGAGTAAACACCATCCATCTTAACCTTAAAATTAATAAGCACTATAAAAATTAGAAAAAAACCCTAACTATAAACTTTTAAATGCTTAAAACATTAAGGTAAATTATTAAGTATTAATATAAATAAAAAAGAATCCTAAGCATAAACTTTTAAATGCTTAAAACATTTAGGTTAAACTAGATAAAGACTTTATCTTAATATTATTTGTATTATTAGCGTTGGTGTTTTTTATATTGTGTTTTAGTTGTATGATTTGTTTTATTTCACTTTTACATTTCAAACATTAACTTTTCTTTCTTCTTCACTTTTCCATTATGGACTTCAATTTTTCTTTCATTTTTATTAGCATTACGCTACATAGCACATCTCATCCATACAAGGTTGTGGAATGTACTTTGTATCTCTCGGTGTAATAATATCTTTATTTTTCTTATATATGAGAAAAAACAATAGCACTCTAGTTAATTGCCATGCTATTTAGAACTCGACATCATGTGGAAGTTGATTGCCCCAGTAGACATAATGTATGGATTTCAAACTTGATGCTTGGTATACATATCCTCACTACAATGTAGCATTGCACCAATTTTCGAGGTGCAAAATCACCATGCACAGAAATCCCACAATATAGTATTGGCAATTTTGGAGGTGCAGAATCACCATGATCATGCATTTTTGATATGTTGACCCAAATGCACTGAAATCCCCTTCATTCACTGCCCCATGGCTCAACTCAAATGCATGATCATGGCTCCTCGCTTTCTGCTTAGCCCATGTGTGATTCCCAAGACAAGTCTTCCACCTTCCCCCCTACTTCACTACTTCAATCTGTGAATTCATGGGTTTTTTAACACATATGCATCCATCTCCTACATATCAACAAACTAGAAATCAGTGTTGGGTACAAACATGAGAATGCCATGAAAACATGTGGATAAGATAAAAAGACCTAGACGGGGTCATAGAAACATGAAACTCAATCAATTTATCAATGTAACGTTCATTTACACCCCTAGGTCATCTCCCTTTATATTTAATACTTCAATATTTGATTTATTTAGGGTTCCTTTTGCTCACTTTGGATACATCGAAACTCCATTGTATGAGCATCAAATTTGTGATTTGACCTCACCTCCTTCCTCCATCTTTTTCCAACTAATTGAATTTTTCATGTCCCTCAAACCTTCGTCCCTTAGAGGCAAAATTCTCTTCCGATTGGCTTGGTCACTCCCCCTCATGGAGGAGATTTTCAAGGCAACTTATGACATAGGGAGGTTTCATCTTCTAAGGACATTTGGAGTTCCATTTCGAGTATTTTTATTCTTATTATTTGCATTGTGGATTTCCAATAGAATATACCATTTCCTCTAGAGATTGAATCAAGTTGTTCTGCTAAAAGATACCACTGTCATTGGACTATTAGGTGAGAGCTTCATGGCTTCGCTTAGCTATTTAGAGAGTCCTTCCTTTCTTCCAATTCCAACTACTCTCTCTCTCTCTCTCACACACACACACATTATACTTCAATTGTCCTCAATAATCGAGTGATGACATTAGATGGCATTTTTTTCTTTCATGTGCTAGTGTGGTGTTTCATTTAACCACTACACTACATATTTTATTTTCAGTTAATAGAGAGGAGAATGCACTACCCCAAAATGTAGAGACTTTTCCCAAGCATTTTAACAAAAGGATAAAACTAGACTACATGCTTCAAACTAGTAAAACATATGTCTATATTAATCATGTCAATAATCACTCTGTCAACATTTTAGACTTCAAAGTCATGGTCAATCTTCATATCCATAAGTTGCATCCATCTCCAAACAACCTTGCTTTAATGTTTAGCTTTCACACACATGCAATTTGGTTGAGGGCCACTAAAGTGAAACTTGTTAGACCAGACAGTGAAAAACACTTTATTTGGTTTTATGAATGCATGTAACCAAACAACCTGAGCATGTTTCATGTCCACAAAATAATGACAATGTTCGTGTATACTAGGTAAAGACCTTCACCCTATTCCACCTCAAATCTGTTTGTGATACCTATTAGTTCGATAATAAGAGTATTAAAAAATCTAACCATTAAACAATGTCAAAAACCAAACCTACCCATAGTAAAAAACCAAACCTACGAAGAGTCAAGGGTTTACCTTTTTCCAATTGATTTGTTTTTACATTTTCCTATCGACGTTTTCATAGTAAAAAACCAAACCTACCCAGAGTCAAGGGTTTACCTTTTTCAATTGATTTGTTTTTACATTTTCCAATTGACGTTTTCATGGGGTGTGAACGTGCACTTCCACCAAAAGAACGAAGACTTTTACCAACTATCTTCATCTTTTCGTATTTTCTTATTGATGTATGTAGGCATTTGTCATGTTTCTGTGGGGTTGAAACATGCATCTCGACCAAAAAGAAAGTCTAAAACTTTTACAAAGTAACTTTAGTCAAGTAACTTTACTCATTTTTCACATTTTCCTTTGACTTTTCACCAACTCACATTATTCTCTTTTACATTTTTCATATCACTTTTTATAACGTTTTTTCTATCGTCATGGGTAAACAAGAAGCAAACTTGTTTTATTTTGCAAGTGTTTTTCATATTTTTTATTAGAGATTTTTTTTTAAATTAAAAAATATAATTTATATGAAACAAAACATTTTTTCTTATTTTTCACATTTTCCTTATCTTTTTTATCGTTTAAATTGATTCTTTTTTCATATTTTTTCTTACTATTATGAATAAATAATTTAAAGTGTGTTTTATATTTTTATAATATATTTTTTCTTTAAAATTATATTTTTTTTAAAAAGAAAATATTTATAAACATATTTTTAGGGTTTATACTTGTATTTTTTTTTGAAAAGAAAGAGAAAAATAGAGTGATCAAACCTATGATAACTTCCTTACTTTTTAGAAGAAAAATAGTAGTTCCTTGATATTCATAAGAATCAAAGGTAACAATTACATAAGTGAGATACCAAGTATCCAAACAACAAGCAACCCTCAATAGTTTGAGAGGCATGTACAAGAGTCCTATACTCTCCTCAAGAGAGCCTTCCACACAGTCCAAGGGAGCACAATACCAGCCTGGAGGCTTATCCAAGGAAACCCTTAGGGGGAGAAGATATCCCCGGAGCTAAGACAAAAAAATGTCATATACAATCTATATCATAACAGATATAAGGCTCAACAAATACTCAACTCATTAAAGAGTAGAGACAAATAGCCATATGAAGAAAAGGTAGATACCCATCCCTTAAAAGAAGGCTTGTTTGTTTTAGAGTTTTATTTATGTGCCCAAAAATCTTGGACATGAATGTTCCTAAATTACTATTATTTTAACGACATAGAAGCTTAGGTGGGTTAGGGAAATCTAAGAGGAAGTGCTTTTCATTCTCAACACTCATAGTGAGTAAGCAATTATGGGTTAAATGTTTTTCATATTTTTATGTTTTTTATAATATATGTATTTATAAGACTATTTTTTTTAAGTAAGAAAAGATTTACAAGCATATTTTAAGGGTTTACCCTTGGTATCATCTTTGAAAAGAGATAAAAAGATCCATGAGGATAAACTTCTTTAGTGAGGAGAGGTACATGATTTGCCATTTTTTATTAAGTTTTAGGTCTTACTGTGAGATAGAAGGTTATGCAAGTTAGGGAAATCTGAGAGGAATTGTTTTTCATTCTTAACATTGAAATGGAGGATACATTTCCTGGAAGGATTCCAGGCTAAACGAAACAACACTAATCTATTGAGGGCAGAACTCCATCGCAAGTGAGTACCAAGGTAAGTACTTTGGTGTCAACTTCTTACATTTTGAAATGTAATCATTTTATACCAAAGAAACAAGATAATATAATCTCAGAGTTTAGCTAAAGGGATAATAGGACTTATAGTTCTTCAACTTAATATGTGAGTTGAACTTTGGATTCCAAAAAGAGAACCTACAAGAGATGTTTGAAGAAGTTAGCTTAAGGTTAAATAAGTTATTAGCTTCGAGTGGGGAAGCTTTGGATGAAGAGTTGAGGGTTTAAGTTGTGTTTTACTCCATTATGTGGTGTTAAAGCCTAAGGTCTAAAAGTCTTTAAAAAAATGTAACCTTTATTATAATAATGTTTACTAAATTTGTTAACATCTATATAAAAAGCCAAATAAACTAATGAATATAAAAAAATCAAAAAATCATTCTTTTTATGAATAGTGGGTTTTAAATTTGAATATTTTATTAATATATATATAAATCTACATTATATCTTGAATTTGAATTTTTTAATTATAATTCAATTTAATTGATAAAAATTTAAAATATTTAATTGTATTTTTTAGTTAATTTCAAGATAACTCAATGTTTTTATCAAATCACAAGTTTAAACGTCATGTAAAAGGGTTGAAAATAAAAGTGACCACTGTTCCACAGCCTCTATATGGTGTGTTTTGTCCACATTTAAGCTACCTGCTATCAATAACGAGCCTGCTGCTTAGGCTTTAATGCCACCGTGATGGATGCCAATCAATGCCTTCGCATCAAAATCTGTTTAACAAATTGGTTAAATTTTGCCTAAGCTAAGCTACCCATCTACCTAGTCTCGATGGAAATTTTAGATTAGATAATTTCCTCACGAAAAAACTAAACCGGAGCTCTTTAACAAGGGACTATTTTGATTTTCAGTTATTTTTAGTCGCTATGAAATCTATAATTTATATTGTTTGTTGGACGATAAGAAACCCCAACACCTACACTCTGTAAAATTTAGCAATGTTTTTCAACTTTTTAAAATTTTCGTAAAAAGCCATCTCCAAAAAAGTAGTAAAAACTAGTGGAAAATAGGGGAAAAATTGTCGCAGTAAGCTATCTACCCGAAGATTTGCACCAGGGCCCACTCCACACGGTGTAGTGATAGTTTACTCCGTTACCTTTCCTTGACACAGAGATTTACTCGGTTCTGCTTCTTGCGTGTTGATAAGTAAACTTATTACTACTTGGAAACTCAGAAAAACCAAATAAAGATTCATTTTTATCACTTTGAAATGAATATCATTCTTGGTTCATTGAGCCGATTGTGATAATCTTAATCATAATTTTTATGGTATGCATATGATCCAATGGTATCAATGGCTGTAAATTGTTAATGTACACCTTTCAAAGTGGTAAAATAAATCTTTACTTAGTTTTTCTGAGTTTTCAGGTAGCAATAAGTTTTTACTTATCAAAATGCAAGAAGCATAACTCAATGAATCGCTCGGTCTCACAGAAAGGTAACGAAGTAAACTATCACTATACAGCCTGGAGTGCGCCCAATGCAAATCGTCGAATAAATAGCTTACTCCAAAATCATCCTAGACAACTCGCTAAAGACATAACGAAATAGCCAAACCAGTTGGCCAGATTAAGTGATGGGATACAGGGGTTAAATTTGACGGGAGTATATCCGTATTTAGGTTTTTTACCCGTCAAATACGGGTGAATATGGACAAAACCCGTCATCTAAGAAGGGCATTTTTTAAAAACAGTAGTAGTTTTGACGGGTATTTATAAAATTTTCCAGTATCTAATTTATATAT
>LPNX010109497.1:0-47764 GCA_001517045.1 Pseudotsuga menziesii | reverse complement strand
TAGGAATAATTTGGGTGATATAGATATTGGATTGGTAGCGCATATATTATATATGGGTCTTTTGCCATCCCTTGCTGATAATCCTGAATTTGCTACTATTTATTCCTATATTTGTAATGCACTGGGTCAACTAGCACACTTTTTGCAAGAAAGCCATTTATGTACATTGTATACGAAGGAATGAAGGTCAGGCTTTCATTTTAAGAATATATCAACAAATGCCCATTTTCTTTGGTAGCGTGGTGCCCCCTTATTTTATAGCAGAACTTGCAAGGGGAAAGCATTATTTTCTTGCAAGGGCATTGGTTTTCAGTTCATGCATGTAGATGTTGTACTTAATTCTATGAATTCTGTATATTTTGTTTTGAGAGCATATCTAGAAAAGCAGATGAAGTAAATTATCAGTTGGCTATCAGTGGTGTGGCATTGCCTCATTCTCTGAATAACACTGTAGATGGTTGCCTCATTCTCAAATTGGCCTATTCTTTACTTTTTGAAGATCTCAAAGGCCTTGGAATTATTTGATGTTATTGATTTTATCATTGGGATTATTTACCTTTTGTTGTTGACTTGTGTTTTATGTTTGCTATTTTGAGGACCTCCCAGTGCCAAGCAGGGTCATTGAAATGTTTTCATTTCCATATCTTAGACATGTTAATGTTATGTGTTTTTAATTTTTTCTTCACTTCTTTGACTTATTTTAAGTTTTGAAAGTTGAAAATAAGAGGGGCTTCATAGTACATGACTTTGAGCTGATAGTTAGATGACTGATATTACTGTAGTGAGTGTCTTGTTAGTTACAAGAATTTTTATGATGTTGAAATGAATATATAAATAAAAAGTGAGATTGCTTTTATTATGCTTTTGGTCTAAGTTAATAGCAATGTTAAGACATGGGTGCTATGGGAAGAATCCCTCCTGCGACAACTTCTTAAAGAGTGATAGCTCAATGGTACAAGTCTAGAGACATAAACATTTGGCCCTTGAATATCATCATTGTCAAGCAATAATAACTTCTTAAAGGGTTCTAGCTCAATGGTAGAGCGCCTGCCTAATTATAGGCAGGAGGTTGGTGGTTCGATTCCTCCGTGCCCTATCATAAATTTGTGACTACAAAAATGACTAAATTCACATATATATGACTATTAGTAGTTAAATTCTCGTATCTTAGTCGTATTTAGCTTAGTCATTAATATGTTAACATCTAGTAGTTTATTTAGTCGTATATTTGGTCATTAATGGTTGCAATCAGTGACTAAATCAGAGACTAAATCAATGATTAACTCAGTGACTAAATCAATGACTAAATCTGTGACTAAATCATTGTCTATCAATGACCAAATCAATGACTAAATCAGTGACTAAATCAGTGACTACTAAGTCAAGCTATTAATGACTAGTGAAATACGACTAGCTATAAGATAGTGGTAATTTGCTACTATTAGTCACCGACTCAAAAATAGTCATTTATAGCCTTATTTTAGTCATTTTTTTAGTCATTAATTTCTCATTTTCTACTAGTGTGAGGTGTCGCTTAACCAATAGACTAAACAGATGTCAGATAACCGACGACAAGTTTCCGACGCTTAAAAAAAAATCAAACTGTCGTACATGCGACAGGAAAGTGTCGAAAATCCGACAATACGGCCGTCAGATTTTTGGCCGAAATGTAGTAGTGACACAATCAAGCATGAGTTCTTCAATTAAATCCATCTTCCCCACAGTTCAAACATTCACAAAATACATGGCTCTACACATAGAAAACGATGAATCTTCTTTCATTAACAGAATGAAACCATACATGCTTAGTAACCCTAACCTACTTTTACTGCCATGTACACTAGGGTTGGACCCCCTGTCTAAATTCCTGTATGGTTACAAATAGTTACAAAACTAATCTTATCCATCTCCTTGAAAAATCCCTACAAACTTGCTCTCGATTCCTAGATTTAAGCTACTAATTCTAAGAATAGAAATCATCCTCTATCTCTTCTAATGAAACACTCCTAAATATTTTGAGCTCGCTTAGAATGATGCCACTAATTGTGGACATGTTAACATAATTCATTAACCACATGGAGACCTAACTCTATGACTCGTTAACTAACTCACATGTAATGTCCCAAATTATGGACCTACCATTTATAGGCATGAACCTATTGATCATGATGATTATATTGATGTGTTATTTTTGGGTTGAGGACCCCACTGCACATGAACATGATGATTTTTTTTGTATATTGAGCATAAGCCAGTTGTTGATGATATATATGTATATATATGTTTTGTGTTGGGCATGGACCCTGAAGCACATGATTGATGAGATGTTTTCTATTCGGCGTGGACCCTGAAGCACATGATTTATGAAATGTTTTGTGTTGGGAATCAACCCTGAAGCACATGATCGATGAGATGTTTTGTGTTGAGCGAAAGAATCTGGAGCACATGAATACGTACCTTTTGTGTTGAGCATAAAGATCTGAAACACATGAAAATATAATTGGAAATGTTGGGCATAACCTATGGATAATTCCATGTTGATTCTGAGCATAATCTCTGGAGCATCGGATCTTTGGCCATTGTATCCCTATGTGTATCATACAAATACATCCTAGCATTTAGTGTTGAGCGATAGCTCTGGAATTGCACTATGTTTGTAACTCCCTGTTATAAGCATTGAGTATGGGCTCTGGTAAGTGCTAGGGGTTACTAAAGAGATTAAAATCACCTTCGAGTGAAAATGACTCGAGAATAATATTGATCTTATCATACTTATTTATAAGTGATTAAATGAAATTTTGAATTTCTGTATTCTCATCAAGTACTGAAGAGCTACCACGTTATACAAGGGAAATCCAACATGCAAGGATATTTAGAGTTTCCTAGCCTAGTAGACCTAAGCCATCTATCTAGTTGGCCTTCACAAAGAAGTGTCGTTAAGTCTAGGGATCATATGCTCGAAGACAAATGTTAACAAGTATTTTAATACTATGTATTTTTTATATAGTATGTATAAAGAATTAATTATGATTAATTATATAATTGAATAAAGAAAGAATAAAAGATCCACCAATTATTATTTAATATTAAAGGATTAATAAATAGTGCAATATCTATGAAAGACTAAGTAGGAACTAGTTAAAAGTTTCTAGGTTAAGAATTGAAAATTACCCCAGTAAATTAAAAAGGGTTAAAACAAGAAATCAAGGATTTCTTGATTTAACTGTCCCTTTTCCTGAAAAGTCTGTGTATAAAGACTCAAGCCCAAAAATGCCAAATATCCCAACGAGAGTCCATTTAAAACCAGAGCAAGCTACATTTTAAACCCCGAAGGCAGAATCAACGATTGCCACACGAAACCCCAACCCTATAAAGAATCCCAACTCATCAATGCCCAAAACGAGAGGAGGCAAGTAAATCTTGCTAGCAAGCTTACCATGGCCATGAAGAAGAAATCCCAACTCGACAGTGTATCCCTTTGCAAACCTCGGAGCGCCTTCATTTCCACCTGCAACAATTCCTCGATGGCATGAGAAGCATGACCATGCCATGGAGAAAAACAACGAAGCAATGCATTTTACAAAGATCTTGTCTATCTTACTTGTCAATTGATGGGGTCATCTCCAAAAAGGATAGTATGATGTAGATGTGCATTGATTTCTGTCAGTTGAACAAAATCACTATAAAGAACCGTTACCCACTCGCTAGGATCAATGATTTGTTCTACGAAGTGGGAGGAGCCAAAATCTTTTCAAAGATTGACCTGCGATCCGGGTACCATCAGTTACGGATCCGAGATGAAAATATTCCCAACACCGCCTTTCGTACAAGGTATGGGCACAACGAGTTTGTAGTGATGTCATTTGGGTTGACCTATGCACCAGTAGATTTTATGTGTGTGATGAACAACATATTTAGTAAATATCAAGAAAAGTTCATACTAGTCTTTATTGACAGCATTATGGTTTATTCGAAGAATAAGGAGGAACACGAAGAACGCCTTCGCATAGTACTTCGGGTGTTGAAAGAACACCAGCTTTATGCTAATTTTAGTAAATGTGACTTTTACCAACCACTAATACAGCACCTAGGTCACATCATATTTGAGGCAGGAATAGCTGTGGACCCGGAAAAGATTCAAGCTATAAAGGATTGGACTACCCTGACTAGTGTCACTGACATCAGGTCCTTTTTGGGTTTATCCGGGTATTATTGAAAGTTCATTAAGAACTTCTCGAGAATCTCTTTCCCCATGACGGCTTTGCATAATAAAGCGAACAAGTTCTTATGGACTGACAAGTGTGAAGAAAGTTTTCAAAAGCTTAAGCATATTTTGATGACCACACCAGTATTATAGATTGCGGATCCCGATGGGGATTTCGTTGTATGCATGGATGCAATCAAGGAAGGACTTGGAGGATTCATCTTGAAAAATGATCATGCGATCTATTAAGACTCGCAGAAATTAAAAGAGCATGAGCAGAATTATCCCACGCACGATCTTGAGCTAGTGGCCATTATCCATGCTCCAAAGATGTGGAGGCACTACCTCATGGGAAGGAAGTTCCTTCTAAAGACTAACAATATGAGTCTAAAGTATTTATTTGATCAACCTGATCTTAATGTGAGGAAACCCAGATGGTTGGCTTTCCTGAGTGAGTATCACTTTGAACTAAAGCATATTAAGGGCAAAGAGAGTTGTCGATGCTTTGAGTCGACGAACTCATATGATATATGAGGTGATCATGAGTCAAACTAATACATATTTGCATGAGAAGATTAGAACAGCCAACAAGGTTGACCCGTTCTATGTGGAAATCCTCAAGAAGGTCCAAGAGGACCAGTTGTTTCAACAACAAAAGGAATACAAGGTGGATTAATCTGGACAACTATGGTCTAAGGATAGATTGTATGTTCCAGTTGGAAGGTACATTCGGTCCAACATCCTCACAGAATTTCATAGGGCACCCTACTCAGGGCACCCAGGATATCAAAAGATGATATCTTCCGTCAAGAGACAATTTTTCTGGCCTAAGTTAAAGGCCGACATAGTAATGTTTATTGCAAAATGTTAGAAATTCCAGCTAGTTAAAGTTGAGCTCCTTTAGGATTACTATAGCCATTTCCCTTTCTAGAATGGAAGTGGGAGGTTATTAGTACGGATTTTATCACTGGCTTACCAAAAAGCAAGAAGCAAAATGATTCCATATTCGTAGTCATTGACAAGCTATCAAAGGTAGCACACTTCATCACTATGAAATCGACCTACAAGGCCATGAACATTGCCGATATATTCCTAAAAGAGATATTTAGATTACATGGGATACCCAAAGTGATTATCTTAGATCAAGATGTTAAGTTTACACGAAAATTTTGGAGATCTTTATTCTCTGGATTAGAGACGCAGCTAAACTTTAGCACTGCTTATCACCTGCAGACGAACGGGCAGACTTAAAGAGTAAACCAAATTGTTGAAGAAATGCTTCGAATGTATGTCATGAAGAACCCCACCAAGTGGGAAGATTATCTACACCTTGCATAGTTTGCATATAACAAGGGGTATCAAGCTTCCGCTAAGATGAGTCCTTTCGAGGTACTCTATGGACAAAAGTGTAGGACCCCAGTTACTTGGGACAGTCCGGTGGATCCGCTCATGTTAGGGCATGACCTATTATTGGACTTGGAACAGTTAGTTACCAAGATCTAGGGAAACCTTAAATAGGAACAAGACTGTCAGAAAAGTTATGTGGATAAGAAACGAAAAGATAAAGACTTCCAAGTAGGTGAGCATGTCTACTTGAAAGTGAAAGCAAAACAAAGCTCATTGAGCTTGGGTAGGTGTGGTAAGTTAGCACATAGATTTTGTGGACCTTTTGAAATTCTGTCCAAGAAAGGACCAGTGGATTATGAACTAGCATTACCTATGCACGTAAGAGTGCATAATGTTTTCCATGCATCTTTATTAAAGAAATATGTTTATAACACTAAGCATGTCATTGATTGGTCAATATTACAGGTGGAACCTGAGGGAGAATTTTCCCTTGAGCCTTTGCATATATTGGACAAGAGAGAAGTGTAGCTTGGGAAGAGCACTGTAGTCCAATTGAAATTGCAATGGAAGCCCTTTGAGGTAGATGAGGCTACCTAGGAGAATGAGACCAACATGAGAAAGGATTAGCATGCCTTGTTTCATGATATCATTTAGAGTCCCTAGAACACTAGGGACGGTGTTTTCCTAAGCGGGGAGGCATGTAATGTCTTGAATTTTGTACCTACCATTTATAGGCATGATCCTATTGATCAAGATTATTATATTGATGTGTTATTTTTGGGTCAAAGACCCCACTGCACATGAACATGATGATTTGCTTTGAATATTGGGTGTAAGCCAATTGTTGATGATATATATGTATATATATGTTTTGTGTTGGGCATGGACCCTGAAGCACATGATTGATGAGATGTTTTTTGTTGGCTTGGACCCTGAAACACATGATTTATGAAATATTTTGTGTTGGGCGTGGACCCTGAAGCACATGATCGATGAGATATTTTGTGTTGAGCAAAAGACTCTAGAGCACGTGAATACTTACCTTTTGTGTTGAGCATAAAGCTATACAACACATGAAAATATAATTGGAAATGTTGGGCATAAGCTCTGGAGCATTCCATGTTGATGTTGAGCATAAGCTCCGGAGCATCGGATCTTTGGCCATTGTATTCCTAGGTGTATCGTACAAGTATATCCTAGCATTTAGTGTTGAGCGAGAGCTCCGGAATTGCACTATGTTTGTAACTCCATATTATAAGCATTGAGTATGGGCTCTGGTAAGTGCTAGGGGTTACTGAAAAGATTAAAATCACCTCAGAGTGAAAACGAATCGAGAATAATATTGATCTCATCATACTTATTTATAACTGATTAAATGAAATTTTGAATTTTTGTATTCTCATCAAGTACTGAAGAGCTACCACGTTATATGAGGGAAATCCAACATGCAAGGATGTTTAGAGTTTCCTAGCCTAGTAGACCTAAGCCATCTATCTACTTGGCCTTCATAAAGAAGTGTCGTTAAGTCCAAGGATCATATGCCCGAAGACAAATGTTAAAAAGTATTTTAATACTATGTATTTTATACAGTATGTATAAATAATTAATTATGATTAATTATATAATTGAATAAAGAAATAAGAAAAGATCCACCAATTTTTATTTAGTATTAAAGGATTAATAAATCGTGCAATATCTATGAAAGACTAACTAGGAACTAGTTCAAAGTTCCTAGGTTAACAATTCAAAATTACCCCAGTAAATTAAAAAGGGTTAAAACAAGAAATCAAGGATTTCTTGATTTAACCACCCCTTTGCCTGAAAAGTCTGTGTATAAAGACTCAAGCCAAGCAAAGGCTTGGGGTTCTGATTTTTCATCTTGGAGAATTAGTATTATACCTATTTTTGGCTCTCAAGTGTTTTTCCTGGAGAACTTTCTCGTGCAAGGAAAAGAGGTCTGATTCAGAACTGGATACTAGTTAGGAAACCCTACCTTAGGAGATCTAAGCTACTTGCATGTTGGAGTCCATCTCGGGGGGATCCAGATTAGAACCAGGAACAGTTCTGGGTCATGGTTGGGAGGAACGTGGTAGTTCCCAAGTGATTTGGTCATCAAACAGAGGTCAGATCTGCATTTAATTGTTAGTGTTGGTTATTTAAGTGTGCAGGTGCAGCCACTGACAAAGCTTCAAATCCAGGTATGAAACCCTTGAATTCCTATTTCATTTTCCTCCTAAAGATTCATTTTTGTTTATGTTAAAGTAATGGCTACAATATAATTTCTAAACCCTAATGGTTAAGTTTTAGGGTTAACAATCTGTTAGGGTTTGTATCTGCAAATTACTAATCATAGGCTGGAGAATTTTTATCATATGTTGTTTATGTTCAAGGTTTCATCTCTCATAAATGTTCCTGTATTAACTAGGTTTTGATCTTAGTATTATATTTTTACCTTGTTCTCTGTATTTAACACTCTACAGACATATTCCATTTGTTAGCAAAGGCTTGCCCTAAATTTTAACGAAACTAGTTCAGCAGTACTTAATTAAAATATTAATTATGCTACTAATACAAGATTATATTTTAAACTAGATCTACTAAGAACAAAATTCATATAATAAACAAGCTAAACAAATCATTAAAGACCTTCAAGGTCTGTCTCAAAGAGTACAAATCAAATATCATAACATTCCATTTAATAAACATAATCATAAATAACCCAACAGAGAAGGCATCGTGACCATCCATGTGGTCCAATATCAAAACTTTGTCTTATTATATAAAATCTATAGTCCAAATCACTTAGTTAATAATAGCATCGATTTACATAACTAAAATGTTTAATTCATAGTCCTATTATTATAGTCATCCATTATAAAAACATAAAGTGTTTTAAAGGCCCCATTTAAATCTACACACAACCGTCGCATCACATTAAACAAATTAGACAACTAAATCCCATTTTTCCAATAGAGGTCACGACATCGAATCCTATGGATGTCTAGACTCAAGGAAATAACATTAATAAAGCCATAAGCATTTTATACCCAAAAAGTAAGCAAATCGCATAACCATCTCTATACAGTCCATGCTATACATCTAATATATGCAGGCTATATTTTTAAGCTTGCCATTCTTTCCATTTAAACAAACAACACATACACTAACAGTGAGGTCATAAAGACCCTAGCTACGGGCTCAGCCAAGTTCCAATCTAATCACATAGTCATGCTAATAAACCAAATCGATATTGTGGGTTGTCATAACCCTGGCTGTTACAGCCCTATCCTTTTAAAAATAAACAATTTACATATCAAATTCCAACTAAAGCTATCGCAGTCATTGGGAGAGGCACATGCCATTCATGGCATGGCCTGCACCCATGCTAAGCCAATACAAAACTAAAAGTTAAATACTCTTTTAAAACACAGTCTCCCTTTATAGGCTAACGCAAAGAATGTGGTGGCAAGCCAATGGGTTACGACACCATTGCTACAATAGTGCAGCCCATGGCATAATGCCCCAAGATCTAGAAGCTTTCCCGACTTAAAATACAAACCAAACAAACATAGTGCTGTGCATACTGCCTTAACCCAAACCTTTATAAATATACAGAGTAAATTCTACAAGCTTTAAGGTCATGATCAAACCCATTAAAGTCCACATGTTAAAACGTAGCATCAAATTAACTTCACAGTCCCAAATTATTTTACACGGTATAATCCATTACAAACGTTGAACTAAATCGTCGGCATTTCTTACCCAAAATACATTACAATCTTCACATAAAAACCAATGCGAAGTGTATTTACACAGTGAGGCACAAAACCTCTTTAACAGATAGTCAAGTATTAAAATTTTAAATGGCAAAGTCATGAGCTACGGCACCATTACAAGTAATGGCGCAACCATGACCCAAAAATGCCAAATATCCCAACGAGAGTCCATTTAAAACCAGAGCAAGATACATGTTAAACCTCGAAGGCATAGTCAACGATTTCCACATGAAACCCCAACCCTGTAAAGAATCCCAACTCAGCAGTGCCCAAAACGAGAGGAGGCAAGTAAATCTTGCTAGCAGACTTACCATGGACATGAAGAAGAAATCCCAACTCGACAGTGTAGCCTTGTGCAAACCCTAGAGCGCCTTCATTTGCACCTGCAACAATTCCATGATGGCATGAGAAGCATGACCATGCCTGGAGAAAAACAACAAAGCAATGCATTTTACACAGAGCTGGTCTAGCTTACATGTGAAGTGATGGGGTCGTCTCCCTTCTCCAAATGCGCAAAGGTCACACTAAACCACAATGCCAAAACCATCATGCACAAACATTGAATGCCAAGTCCTTTGCGAGGGGTTTTCACCAACCCCAATGGAATTAATGGCACCAACTGGTGGCCATTAACGCCTCCATAAAAACCCACCATAGATTATGGAATTAATGCTATACCAACCAAGTCATATGTTAAACCCTCTATCCTATGGTTTCGCCACCCTTTAAATGTCAGCGCAGGCTCAATGCTAATATTACAAGGTATGTATACCATAGGCCCAACCTTATGGTATGTGTAGCCCTTAACACTATCATATAGTGTTTACAATGTTTACCCTTAGCATCAAAGTTTAGGTTGTTACATGCCCATTTTGCTAGCTCATATAGGTATCATTTGTGCATAAGTCGTAGTCTAGGTTTGTAGCATTTAGGAATCATGGCAAATGTAGTATGCCATGATTCCCTCGCTAGGAAGAACAAGCGTAAGTTTACAAGCTCGTAACCAAGGTAAACCTGCAAAATAGAAATAAGAAACGAGTAAATAAAATAACCAAGATATAATTAATTTATAATGGTAAGGACAGTAAGTAAATTCACAAAGTATGGATAATTAACTAAGAAAAAAAATTAACAAACACAGGGCTTACCTGAGTCGTAAAAACGGAGTAGTAATAAAGTGCAAATTGCGTCAAGTAACCAATAATCCCGATGACACAAGAGTAACCTATAAGTCAATAAAGAAGGTTCCTTAGTTGGTATGAACTAAGTAAGCCTGCATAACAAAGAATAATCTTACCTCTCAAATCATCATGGGAGAATGAGTCCCGCCACTCCATCACTTTGTTCCCATCAACAACTTTAAGTTAGTTTTTATTAAATAAACAAAGTACACATGTGCAGTAGCAAAACAATGATCTATACAACTCATTAATTCAGTGACAGTAATAAATAAGATATATCAATAGCTTAAATAACATAATTAGGACATAATAAGTAAATGAGCTAATAGTCACTGAATGGATAAGAGATTAACAAGACAGTGGGCAGATTTCGAAGAGATCGAAAGTATAAGTAGCACCTGTGTTTCCGCACGAGTAATAATGATCCCTTTTGGGTAGTTTTCACTAGCCTATAATTTATTTTATTTTTTTCAAATTTTGGGGACATTACAAGTGGTATCATAGCCCACTTTCCATACTGAGAGACTTATGGGCACACCAAGCATTCACGTAGAAAAAAATAAAGTATGATAAGTAATTTTTGTTACTAACATAAATTTTTGCTGCTATTAAAATTTTTTGTGTTACAGGAAAAATTTTACAAGCGTTGTTCATTTTATGAATACTGAGGAACAAAACAGCCAGCAGGAAGAAAAGACCACCCCCACTCTAGAAGTGAAATTGGTGGTTGAGCTAAACTCTAATGTGCTAAAAAATTTGCACAGTCTTCAAGCTGAATTGAAAAGTTTCAAAGAAGACAGTCTAAATGAAAGAAAGGAACAACAAGCTATAAATGAAGCATTATTGCGTAACATGACAAGAGGGAGCCCGCAAGGTAAACCTACCCAGTCCACCAACAGATCTAAAAGAGAATCGTACCATGAGTGGGCCAGCAGCCCAAGAGAAGCAGAAAAAGAAGGTACACCTAAAGCAACTAAAGGATATCATCACAGTCCTGCTAGTGATGATTCACTTTCTCCATGGAGAAAGAGGCAAAGAAATAATGACAGTCTTCAGGGGGAGTATCAAAAAATAAGAGCCCCGACCTACGAAGGTGAAGTAAATATGGGAGAAAATGCTAAAGAATGGTAGCTGGGAATGACTAAGTATTTCTAGGTTCATAATTATTCAAATGTGATAAAGGCTAGGATTTCCATCTACAATCTAAATGGTAAGGCACCAAGATGTTGGCGAGATTTCAAGCACAGCAAGAAATATGAGCTGGGAGAAATAAATTGGGAAAAAATTTGAAAGATATTCCAAGAAAAATACATGTCAGAAAGGTTCTTCGACTGCAAGGTAAAAGAGTTCCATGAAATTCGCATGGGGCCCATGACTATGGACCCATTTATAAATAGATTTCTAGATCTGCTGCGTTATGTACCATATACCAAAGAAGAGAAGGTGAAGATCCAGTAGTTCCTAGGATGTCTTCCTCCCAGTTTTTGGGACAAGATTGAATTCGATGTGCCAAAGACTCTAGATAATGCAATACACAAGGCCCAACTTTGTTATGAGCATGGGCAGTTACGATAAGGAAACAAAAACCGAAACGGAGAAAAGTCTAGAAACTTTTCTGATAACTGCAAGCCTGGGTCAAACCCGTAGCCTTATAGAAAGTAAAATAACAGCTTTCAAGAAAACAAGAACTTCAACAAAACTGGTACGAAGCATTATGTACCAACCCCTAATGGTAATATGCAAGTGAGGAGTGGAGCCAATGCTACCCCTTTAGCGATCAAGTGTTGGAAGTGCAACGAACCACATTATGCCTGAGATTGTAAGAACAAGAACATTGGAGTCTCGCATAACCTGCAAGAAGAACCTACCATTGAGGATATAGCGATAACCCCACGAATATATGCATCATTAGATGGCCGACAGGTGGACCATCAAGCTACAATGGTCGAGATCGAAGGTAAGATCTTGAACACCTCTATTGCAATACTTATTGATCCTGGTGCTTGCTGGAGCTATATTGCACCTAAGATTGTTGATTTGTGCAATTTAGGCAAAGTAAAGCATGATAAACCTTGGATGGTACAGTTAGCCACCAGTACAAAATGGAAGGTTTCAGAAATTGTTAAAGAATGTGTAGTAAACCTATATGGTTTCCTTACTAAGGTAAACCTGAACATCCTACCTTTAGGATCGTACGATATTCTTATCAGCATGGACTGGTGGGAACAGCACCATGTCATTCTCAATTGTCTACACATTTCTATCTTGTGTACTAATAGCCAAGGGAACCAAGTGAAGGTTCAAGGCATCCCAAAGAAAGTTTTTGTAAGACTAATCTATTCCTTACAAGCTAAGAAGTGTGTTAGGAAGGGCTCCAAGTTATTTGTAATGAACATCCAAGACATAGAGTCTAATAGAGAAAAATCCATAGAAGACTTCCCATACTTGAAAAATTCAAGGATGTGTTTCCCAAGGAAATCCTCGGATTACCTCCGAAATGAGACCTAGAATTTGCCATCGAACTTACCTCGGGATCAGTTCCGGCCTCCAAAGCCTCTTACCGCATGAGTGCACCCAAATTGGTGGAACTCAAACTACAGTTGCAGGAGTTGATAGAGAAAGGGTACATCTGACCCAGTGTGTCCCCTTGGGGAGCACAGATTTTTTTCATAAATAAGGAGGACGGTACGATGCGGACGTGCATTCTTTACCGTTAGTTGAACAAAATGACTATAAAGAACCATTACCCACTCCCTAGGATCCATGATTTGTTCGACCAAGTGGGAGGAGCCAAAATCTTTTCAAAGATTGACCTACGATTTGGGTACCATCAGGTATGGATCCGAGATGAAGATATTCCCAAGACCGCCTTTCGTACAAGGTATGGTCACTACGAGTTTGTAGTGATGTTGTTCTGGTTGACCAATGCACCCGCAAATTTTATGTGTATGATGAACATCATATTCAGTAAATTTCATGATAAGTTCGTACTAGTCTTTATTGATGACATTCTAGTTTATTCCAAGAATAAGGAGGAACATGAAGAACACCTTCGCATAGTACTTTGGGTGTTGAGGGAACACCAGATTTACGCTAAGTTTAGTAAATGTGACTTTTACCAACCACAAATACAGTACCTAGGTCACATCATATCCGAGGTAGGAAAATCCGTGGACCCAGAAAAGATTCGAGCTATAAAGGATTGGCCTACCCTGACTAGTGTCACTGACATTAGGTCATTTTTGGGTTTAGCTGGTTATTACCAAAAGTTCATTAAGAACTTCTCAAGAATCGTTTGCCCCATGACGGCTTTGCAGAAGAAAGCGAACAAGTTCTTATGGACTCACAAATGTGAAGAAAGTTCTTAAGCATCTTTTGATGAATGCACCAGTATTGCAGATTGTGGATCTCGATGGGGATTTCATTGTATGCACGGATGCAAGCAAGGAAGGACTTGGAGGAGTCCTCTTGCAAAACGATCATGCTATCTGTTATGAATCGCGGAAATTAAAAGCGCATGAGTAGAATTATCCCACGCACGATCTTGATCTAGCGACCATTATCCATGCTCTAAAGATGTGTAGGCACTACCTCATGGGAAGGAAGTTCCTTCTAAAGACTGATAATATGATTTTAAAGTATTTATTCAATCAACCTGATCTAAATGCAAGGAAATCCAGATCGTTGGCTTTCTTGAGTGAGTATCACTTTGAACTAAAGCATATTAAGGGCAAAGAGAACAAATTTGCTGATGCTTTGAGTCAACAGACTCATATGATATATGTGGTGACCGTGAGTCAAATTGATGCAGATTTGCATGAGAAGGTTAGAACGGCCAACAACGTTGACCCGTTCTATGTGGAAATCCTCAAGAAGGTCCAAGAGGATCGGTTGTTTCAACAACAGAAGGAATACAAGGTGGATGAATCCAAACTACTATGGTCCAAGGATAGATTGTATGTTCCAGTTGGAGGGGACATTCGGTCCAGCATCCTCACATAATTTCATAGGGCACCCTACTCAGGGAACCCAGGATATCAAAAGATGATATTTGTCGTCAAGAGACACTTTTTCTGGCCTAAGTTAAAGGCCGACATAGCAATGTTTATTACGAAATGTCAAGAATTCCATCTAGTTAAAGCTGAGCACCAGCATCCTTCAGGATTCTATAGCCATTTCCCATTCTAGAATGGAAGTGGGAGGTTATCAGTATGGATTTTATTACTGGCTTACCGAAAAGAAAGAAACAAAATGATTCCATCTTCGTATTCATTGACAAGATGTCAAAGGCAGCACACTTCATTCCCATGAAATCGACCTGGAAGGCCATGAACATTGTTGATATCTTCCTAAAAGAGATATTTAGATTACATGGGATACCCAAAGTGATTATCTCAGATCGAGATGTTAATTTTACAGGAAACTTTTTGAGATATTTATTCTCTAGATTAGAGATGCAGCTGAACTTTAGCACTGCTTATCAACCGCAGACAGATGGGAAGACTGAAAGAGTAAACCAAATTGCTGAAGACATGCTTCGAATGTATGTCATGAACAACCCCACCAAGTGGGAATATTATCTACACCTTGCAGAGTTTTCATATAACAATGGGTATCAGGCTTCTGCCAAGATGAGTCCTTTCGAGGTACTCTATGGATGGAAGTGTAGGACCCCAGTTACTTGGGACAGTCCAGTGGATCATCTCATGTTAGTTCCTGACCTATTATTGGACTTGGAATAGTTATTTACCAAGGTCCAGGGAAACCTTAAAGAGACACAAGACCATCAGAAAATTTATGCAGATAAGAAACGAAAAGATAAAGAATACCAAGTAGGTGATCATGTCTACTTGAAAGTGAAAGCAAAATGGAGCTCATTGACCTTGGGTAGGTGTCGTAAGTTAGCACCTAGATTTTGTGGACCTTTTGAAATTCTGGCCAAAAAGGACTAGTGGCTTATGAACTAGCATTACCTGTGCACGTAAGAGTGCATAATGTTTTCAATGCATCTTTATTAAATAAATATGTTTATGAGACTAAGCATGTCATTGATTGGCCATTATTACAGGTGGAACCTGAGGGGGAATTTTCCCCTGATCCTTTGCATATATTGGATAAGAAATAAGTGGAACTTCAGAAGTGCATTGTAGTCCAATTGAAAGTGCAATGGAAGCACTTTGAGGTAGATGAGGCTACCTAGGAGAATGAGGCCACCGTGAGAAAGGCTTACTGTGCCTTCTTTCATGATATCATTAAGAGTCCCTAGAACACCAGGGAAGGTGTTGTACTAAGCGGGGAGGCATGTAATGTCCTGAATTTCAGACCTACCATTTATAGGCATGAGCCTATTGATCAATATGATTATATTGATGTGTTATTTTAGGGTCGAAGGCCCCACTGCACATGAACATGATGATTTGTTTTGTATATTGGGCGGAAGCCAATTGTTGATGATATATATGTATATATATGTTTTGTTTTGGGAATGGACCCAGAAGCACATGATTAAAGATTTGTTTTTTGTTGGGCGTGGACCCTAAAGCACATGATTTATGAAATGTTTTGTTTTGGGTGAGGACCCTGAAGCACATGATCGATGAGATGTTTTGTGTTGAGAAAAAGAATCTGGAGCACGTGAATACTTACCTTTTGTGTTGAGCATAAATCTCTGGAAGACTTGAAAATATAATTGGAAATGTTAGGCATAAGCTCTGGAGCATTCCATGTTGATGTTGAGCATAAGCTCTGGAGCACCAGATCTTTGGCCATTGTATCCCTAGGTGTATCATACAAGTACATCCTAGCATTTAGTGTTGAGTGAGAGCTCTGGAATTGCACTCTGTTTGTAACTCCATGATATAAGCATTGAGTATGGGCTTTGGTAAGTGCTAGGGGCTACTGAAAAGATTAAAATCGCCTTAGAGTGACAACGAATCAAGAATAATATTGATCTCTTCATACTTATTTATAAGTGATTAAATGAAATCTTGAATTTTTGTATTCTCATTAAGTACTGAAGAGCTACCACATTATACGAGGGAAATCCAACATGCAAGGATGTTTAGAGTTGCCTAGCCTAGTAGACCTAAGCCATCTATCTACTTGACCTTAATGAAGAAGTGTCGTTAAGTCTAGAGATCATATTCCCGAAGACAAATATTAACAAGTATTTTAATACTATGTATTTTATACATAGTATGTATAAAGAATTAATGATGATTAATTACATAATTGAATAAAGAAAGAAGAAAAGATACACCAATTATTATTTATTATTAAAGGATTAATAAATAGTGAAATATCTATGAAAGGATAACTAGGAACTAGTTAAAAGTTCCTAGGTTAAGAATTGAAAATTACCCCATTAAATTAAAAAGGGTTAAAACAACAAATCAAGGATTTCTTGATTTAACTGCCCCTTTTCCTGAAAATTCTATCTATAAAGACTCAAGCCAAGCAAAGGCTTGGGGTTCTGATTTTTCATCTTGGAGAATTATTATTCTGCCTGTTTTTGGCTCTCAAGTGTTTTTCCCAGAGAAATTTCTCCTGTAAGGAAAAGAGGACTAATTCAGAACCGAATACCAGTTAGGAAACCCTACCTTATGAGCTCTAAGCTACTTGCATGTTGGAGTCCAGCTCGGGGGGATCCATATTAGAACCAAGAATGGTTCCAAGTCATGGTTGGGAGGAATGTGGTAGTTCCTGAGTGATTTGGTCATCAAACAGAGGTCAGATCTGCATTTAATTGTTAATGTTGGTTATTTAAGTGTACAGGTGTAGCCATTAACAAAGCTTCAAATCCAGGTATGAAACCCTTGAAGCCTTATTTCATTTCCTTCCTAAAGATTAATTTCTGTTTATGTTAAAGTAATGGCTGCAATATAATTTCTAAACCCTAATGGTTAAGTTTTAGGGTTAACAATTTGTTAGGGTTTGTATCTACAAATTACTAATCATAGGCTGGAGAATTTGTATCATATGTTGTTTATGTTCAGGGTTGCATCTCTCATAAATGTTCCTGTATTAACTAGGTTTTGATCTTAGTATTATGTTTTTACCTTGTTCTCTGTATTTAATACTCTGTTGACATATTCCATTTTTCTGCAGAGGCTTGCCCTAAATCTTAAATAACTAGTTCAACAGTATTTAATTAAAATGTTAATTATGCTACTAATACAAGCTTATATTTTAAACTAGATCTACTAAGAACAAAATTCATATAATAAACAAGCTAAAAAAATAATTATATACCTTCAAGTTCTGTCTCAAAGAGTACAAATCAAATATCATAACATTTTATTTAATAAAAATAATCATAATTAACCCAACAAAGAAGGCATCGTGACCACCCATGTGGTCCAATATCAAAACTTTATCTTATTATATAAAATCTACAGTCCAAATCGCTTAGTCAATAATACCATCCATTTACATAACTCAAATGTTTAAGTCATAGTCCTATTATTACAGTCATTCATTATAAAAACATAAAGTGTTTGAAAGGTCCCATTTAAGTCTACACACAATCGTCGCATCACATTAAGCAAATTAAACAACTAAATCCCATTTTGCCAACAGAGGTCGCGACATAGAATCCTATGGATGTTTAGACTCAAGGAAATAACATTAATAAAAACATAAGCATTTTATACCCAAACAGTAAGCAAATCGCATAACCATCTCTATATAGTCCATGCTATACATCTAACATATGCAAGCTACATTTTTAAGTTGCGCCATTCTTTCCATTTAAACAAACGACGCATACACTAACAGTGAGATCGTAAAGACCCTAGTTACGGCCTCGGCCAAGTTCCAATCTAATCACACAGTCACGCTAATAAACCAAATCGATAACATGCATGTGATAACCCTGGATTTTATAGCCCTATCCTTTTAAAAATAAACAATTTACATATCAAATGCCAACTAAAGCTATCACAGTCATTGGGAGAGGCACATGCCATTCATGGTATGGCCTGCACCCACGCTGAGCCAATACAAAACTAAAAGTTAAATACTCTATTAAAACATAGTCTCCCTTTATACGCTAATGTAGAGCATGTGGTGGCAATCGAATGGGCTACGGCACCATTGCTACAATGGTGCATCCCATGGCATAATGCCCCAAGCTCTAGAAGCTTTCCCAAATTAAAATACAAACCAAAAAACAAAGTGTTGTGCATATTGCCTTAACCCAAACTTTTATAAATATACAGAGTAAATTATACATGATTTAAGGCCATGATCGAACCGAGTAAAGTCCACATGTTAAAACGCAACGTCAAATTAACTACACAGTCCCAAAATATTTTAAACAGTATAATCCATTACAAACATTGAACGAAATGGTAGGAATTTCTTACCCAAAATACATTACAGTCTTCACATAAAAACCAAAGCGCAATGTATTTACACAGTCAGGCACAAAACCTCTTTGACAGATAGTCAAGTATTAAAATGTTAAATGGAAAATTCGTGAGCTATGGCACCATTACAAGTAATGGTGTAGCCACGGCCCAAAAATGCCAAATCTCCCAACGAGAGTCCATTTAAAACCAGAGCAAGCTACATTTAAAATCCAAAAGGCGGAGTCAATGATTGCCACACAAAACCCCAACCCTGTAAAGAATCCCAACTCAACAATGCCCAGAATGAGAGGAGGCAAGTAAATCTTGCTAGCAGGCTTACCATGGTTGTGAAGAAGAAATCCCAACTCAACAGCGTAGCCCTGTGCAAACCCCGAAGCGCCTTCATTTCCACCTACAACAATTCCACTATGGCATGAGAAGCATGACCATGCCATGGAGAAAAACAACGAAGCAATGCATTTTACACAGAGCTGGTCTAGCTTACCTATGAATCGATGGGGTCGTCTCCCTTCTCCAAATGCGCAGAGGCCACACTAAACCACAATGCCAAAACCATAATGCACAAATAGCGAATTCCAAGTCCTTTGCCAAGGGTTTTCACCAACCCTGATGGCATTAATGGCACCAACTGGTGCCCATTAACGCCTCCATAAAACCCCACCATAGCTTATGGAATCAACGTTATACCAAGCAATTCGTATGTTAAACCCTCTAGCCTATGGTTTTGTCGCCCTTGAAATGTCAGTGCAGGCTCAATGCTAATGACATGGTATGTATACCATAGTCCCAACCTTATGGTATGCAGAGCCCTTAACACTATCATATAGTGTTTACAATGTTTACCCTTAGCATCAAAGTTTAGGTTGTTACATGCCCATTTTGCTAGTTCATACAGGTAGCATTTGTGCATAAGTCGTAGTCTAGGTTTGTAGCATTTTGGAATCATGGAAAATGTAGTATTCCATGATGCCCTCTCTAGGAAGAAAAAGCGTAAGTTTACAAGCTCATAACCAAGGTAAACCTGCAAAATAGAAATAAGAGACGAATAAATAAAATAACCAAGATATAGTTAATTTATAATGGTAAGTACAGTAAGTAAATTCACAACGTGTGGATAATTAACTAAGAAAGAAAATTAACAAACATAGGGCTCACCTGAGTCGTAAAAATGGAGCAGTAATAAAGTGCAAGGCGGAACTAGAAATATAACTAGGAACTGAATTGCGTCAAGTAACCAATAATCCCGATGACTCAAGAGTAACCTGTAAGTCAATAAAGAAGGTGCCTTAGTTCGTATGAACTAAGTAAGCCTATATAACGAAGAATAACCTTACCTCTCATATCGTCATGGGAGAACGAGTCCCACCACTCCATCACTTTGTTCCCATCAACAAAGTTAAGTTAGTTTTTATTAAATAAACAAAGTACACATGTGCAGTAGCAAAACAATGATCTATACAACTCATTAATTCACCAACAGTAATAACTAAGATATATCAATAACTTAAATAACATAATTAAGACATAAGAAGTAAACGAGCTAATAGTCACTGAATGGATAAGAGATTAACAAGACAATGGGAAAATTTCGAAGAGATTGAAAGTATAAGTAGCACCTGTGTTTCTGCATGAGTAATAATGATCCCTTTTGGGTAGTTTTCAGTAGCCTATAATTTTTTTTTTTATTTTTCAAATTTTGGGTACATTACATCACACCACGTCACTTCTAGAATCTTCTAAATTAACTCACAAACTATATCATTTACAATGAATTTACAAGTGAAGCACCTCCTTGGGTTAGTTCAAGACCCCATAGTCTACTCAATTTAGAACTTTGTTAAAGAGAGAAGAATGCCCTTGCATCGAAAACCTATAGTTTCACCAAATATTGTAGGTATCCATTTTTACCACATTTTTACCCATTCATTTTTAACACACCCTTTATATCATATTGCTAACTTTGGAGCTCAAATGCAGGAAATGATGAAGCCAAGGAACACATCATATATCAACATGCAAAGGAATGAAAACTAGTTCCAATGTTTGTGCCAACACATAAATATGCATGAACTACTACATTCTGAATTGAACACGTCTTCGATCTTTCTCCAATAAAACAAATTTGGTTAGTTGATAATACTTGAGCACTTAAGAAACCAGGAATAATATGAATCCAATCCATGATTTGGAGGTATAAATCCAACTCACAATTTGGAGGTTATTCCTTAGCAACATTTATGACTCATATGAATCCATCTCGTAATTTAGAGGTATGAATCTATCCTCCGATTTGGAGGTTATTCCTTAGAAAAAACTAAGACTAATATGAATCCAAATCATGATTTGGAGGTATGAATTGAGCCCATGATTTTGAGTTATGACTCCATCCCATGATTTGGAGGTTATTTCTCATCCCACCCAAATAAAATAACCCCGAATATTTATATTACTATGTCAAATTAAAAACCCCCCTTGACCCCTTAATACGAGGAAATATATTTTTGAACTTTTTAGGAGTATTGAAACCCCCAATATGAATGGATGTGATATGATATTGGATTGCTAGTGAACCCCCCAGTGCTAGTGAGCCACTTCTTCATCATCGAATTTCACCTAATTGTCAATTTTTGCCTCTTTTTCCTCCTCATCCACATGAATAATTTCTTCTTCAATTGTTATTTATATTCTAAAATATTCTTCCATTTCATATCCATCAACACCATTTCCAACATCCTAAATGTTATCAAAAACATTTAAAACCTTCCATAGGTTCATTATATTTTACCTCAAGATTACCTACAATGGTGTCTTCTTCTTCACCAACCACACAAAGATGGCTATCTTCTTCAAATGTAGCTTATACACATGTATAGCTATAATTGTGTTCATCTTCACCATTCTTCTTAATCAAATTTCATATTATGCAACATCTTTTCTCATAAAGTTTCTCAAAACCAATTTGAACTTCAAAATCTATGACTAGCATTTTCACGGAAATTATATTTTTTATTAAACCTAGTTTTTATCATTTTATCTTCACGGAATTTATATTCTTGAAGAATATCATTAATCCTTCAAAGTTATGTTATATAAGTTCATTTTTAGAAGGCTTTATTCTTTCACCTCTTACTCCTCTTTTATATCTCATCTCTTATTTTATTTTTTAGAAGGCTTTCTTCTTTCACCGTTTACTCTTTTTTTACATCTCATCTCTAATTTTCTTTTTCTTTTTCAATAATTGATATTCATGTTAATCTTATTATTTGTTATTTATTGTAATTTCACCTTCTTCAACATTATTTTTTCACATCCTTATTCACTGGAGATCCAATGTGCCTTGTTACCTACATATAATTATCACTAATCGTTTTAGTATATATTTTTTTGTAAGTTTAGAGTCACTATTTTGATGTGTAATAAAAGTACAAACAAATAGAGATATCATTGTAGCAGTTTTGTGGAATAATAGTCACATGATGAAAGTTGGAGCCTTCGTGTATCGAGAAATCAAACTCTTAAAAAGAAAAAATATTTTCCCTGGAGTAGGGAAAACATATCATAAAAAAAACTGTAAAAGCAGTGATTAAACATGAAAAAAGTATTATGATGCTGCAAAAAACTGAGAAATCTAAACTTAGACTGATCAAGGAAAACCATAGGAACATGAAGCTCAGTGCGTAACAGGAGTCTCAACCTCAATGGGTACTCCAACGCCGAAGACAATCTGCGAGAGTATATTCAATTTGCTTTCAATAGGTGGATCCCGCAGGGTAGTTGTAGTTTTGCCACCTTCAAATTCAAAACTTTTGGAGCCATTGCTAGTGTCTTCATTGTTGTATGGCATGCTGGAGGTAGAGTTGGAGGAACCCTTCTTGACTGGAAGCAGCTTTGTCTTTTTGAACTATGAGGCAATGGTGGTGGTCGCTTTACCATGACGAGTTGTAGTGATTCTTGCCAAGGGGGGAGGGATCCCTTGCGCAGGATCAATTGGAGCGTTGGAAGGAATCAAAGTAGGTGTTAGGGGTTTGTCCTATATGCCCGTAAGACGAAGGAAAAGCCTATCCATAATATTTTTTACTACCCAAAAATTGCGTCTTTGCGGGACTGTTCTATCAACTAAAGAATGGGAGCCCAAGAGTTTATCTTCCCAGTCGTTCATGAATTGGCGTACGTGTTTGGGTATTTCCACATCAATGAATTTAGTATTGACAATTGTCAAGAGAGTCCTGGAACACTCATTGGCACTCCCTCTTCCCCCTCTCCCATGTCGTGGGGTGGTTCTCAATATATGAGAGATGTTTGGATGTAGAAAAGGCACAGGAGAATTCGAACACCAGGATTTGAGAGAATTGCAGGGTCCTTTGAGAGCCAAGTGTAAGCTCCCGCGTCCGTTCAACAGGCTCCTGCGTCCATTCAGCAGGGCCGACGGTTCATCTTTTGTCCAGCGGCTCCTCAAACGGTTCGTTTGGTTTAGAAAATGTTTCTTGGGAGCTTTTGGAGTGGTCCATCTTCCTGATTTGTGGAACATACGACACATAGCATTGAGAAGCTTGATGGGAGCTTGGCTATTTAAAACCCTTGTTGTTCCCCAAGATCACTACCTCAAACCCCTTCAGTTTTACACCATCAGAGAGAGGAAGCAGAGCTTGGAAGAACCGTGTAGGAAGCTGAAGTCCTTGTGGAATAGGGAGATCTTCTACAGCAAGACTAGTTGCATCAATGGCTGGAGGTATGATCTTGATGGGAATTCCTATTTCGATTTTGTTCTATAGTTTAATTCTGCATTTGTGCAGAATCGGAATTTTTGGCTAACAGTTGGTATCAGAGCTTGTTATCTCTGCCTTGGTGTTCTGTATGGAGTTGCCATTGTAGGGTTTTCTCTGTGCATCCGTTTTTCTTTTATTCTCTGCTGTAAGCCTGCTAGAGGTGACCCAGTCTGTACCAAACCTTGCTGAGGCCGGTTGTTTGAAGGTACCATGAGCCTCCTGTGAGCTCGTTAAGGGTGTCGTGTGCTGCTACATCAGTTGTGGCTTGTTTTGCTGGGTTGTCTTCTTACCCATAGGCTGTTTGTGAGTCCTTCACTTGAGACGTGGTGTTGGTTATAGTGGAAGTTAGGGATTCAAGGGCAAAGGCGAAGTAGCTGAGGAGCGGTGCATCTCCAGATCGTGCAGAGGAGGGCTCCTTCACTCAGGAGCTCGGTCTCTCTTAGACGGCCTTCTCCCCAATACTAAATCTGGACGGGTAACCCGAGAATTCTTCCTTGAAATCTCTTCTTATGCGTCCTCTATTTCTCTTCGGTTTCTTTGACCGGTAAAATTGTTTGAAGTATTCTTGTGGTGTTTCTTTTCATTTTAATTCGACATCCTTTGAAAAGTTCTGTCTGCTGAGACGTTAGATCCACTGCCTTGTCCAGTTTTTTTCCTTAATCAAATGCTCAACGCAGATCTTTTATAGATTTAACCATAGTCCGGTTAATAAGTTTGAATTCTTTATGTTCTGCATCGATGTCTGGAAAACTTGAAGGCTTTATAATTTGGTCTAATTTCTCTCGATCTCTTAAATGGAAAAGCTTTTTATACTCTTTTAATGTATCTCGATTCCTGAAAGGATGAGAGTTTGAAGGCAATAGACTCTTTTTAATCCGTGTCGATGCTTAGGATGATGAGTTAGCAGGTTTTTTGTTAGTGCATCAAAGGGACCTCTAACCGGTGAGATTATAAAGACTTTATGTTATTCTTCAGTTCGTTTACATGATTTTCTGCATTTCAATAGTACTCAATGAAACCTAAAAATCTTTCAGATATATGCCAGAAGTATAGAAGGTTCATAGTAAAGCCACATAATGTATTTGAATGGCATACATCTTACTTAGATAAGTATAAATAAACATACTGCATGATGGTTATCATTGAAATTTGGAGGGTTCGAACATCTGGCCACTCAAACAAAGAAGATTATAACTTATGGGTAAAAACAATAATAAACCATACCTGAAGGGAAACCTCTGATAGCTCCTTTGTTCATTTTTATGGTGGTTATAATCTTTTATTTTTACTATACAATTTTATGGTAAATTTTGATTTCAGATAGCTATATTTATGTTATGGCTTTAGACAGAAATCATATGGTATTTTTTCCAGAATTTCTTAGTTCATTTGAAGCTTGTGAACAACAATAATGTCTAGTGATCTTGATGATAATTAATTAGAGAATAGCCACAGCATCTCTAATTAATTAATATTATATTTTTGTTTAGGATCACATAAAGAAAGTTTAGACATTAATTGTAATTAATTATACTAAATATAATAAATTTTATCCCATAGGAATTTTTATTATATTTATGTAATTAATTAGGATAAAATATTGAATTATTCATAACTTACCCACAGGAATTATGAATTAATAGTTTTATCATGAAGAATATTTGAATCTGCTTGAATTAAAAATTTAGCCCACAGGCAATTTTTATGTCATTAGATTCAATCTTAAAGCATGAATTTACATTGGTAAAACATGACATTTTTTATTTGGTCTCAATTTTAACGTAAGCATGTGACCTTTATTTTTATGCAGTTGTACAACCTGCAAATTTCTCTGAAATTCATTGTGATATCCCTGAACTTAAGGGAGACAACTATAAGGTTTGGAAGGAGAGAATTCTCCTTCATTTGGGATGGATGGACATAGATTATGCTATCAGGAAAGATGAACCACCAGCACTCACCAATACCAGCACTGCAGCGGACATCACGCTTTATGAGCGATGGGAGCGATCTAATCGTTTGAGCATGATGTTCATTAAGACTAAAATTTCAGCTGGTATTCGTGGTTCAGTTGATCATCATGAAAGGGTCCGAGATTTGCTGAAAGCCATTGATGATCAATTCGTCACTTCAGACAAGGCACTAGCAAGCACCCTAATCATGAAGTTCTCATCCCTAAGGCTCACCAGTGTGAAAGGTGTGCGCGAGCACATCATGCAAATGAGGGACACTGTGGCTCAATTGAAGAAACTCGAGGTTGATATATCAGAGTCTTTCCTGGTGCACTACATCCTGAACACCCTTCCGCACCAATATGGACCTTTCAAAATCTCATACAACACACATAAGGATAAATGGTCAATAAATGAACTCATGACCATGTGTGTTCAAGAGGAAGAAAGACTGGTGATGGAACTGGGAGGAAGTGCAATGCTGGAAACGCACAGGAAGGGCAAATCTAAAGCCATTTAAGAAAGGGAAAGGTAAAATACCTCCCCAAACTGATATTAAGAAAGTTTCCAAGTGTTTCTTCTGTAAAAAGAAGGGACACATGAAGAAGGAATGTGAAAAATTTCAGAAATGGCTTGCGGACAAAGGTAATGCAATCTCATTTGTTTGTTATGAATCTAATATGGTCAATGTCAATATTAACACTATGTGGATTGATCAACAATTCACATTTCAAATTTCTTGCAGGGTTTGCAAAACCTAAGGTAGCCAGTGGGAAGTGAGCAATGCATCTTATCAGGAAACAAGATGGGCTCGCATGTGGAAGCTATAGGAACATGCTATTTAACTTTAAGCAGTGGCTTTGTTTTAGAATTAGAGAAGTTCTTTTATGTTCCAAGTTTCTCTAGAAACTTGATTTCAGTTTCAAGACTTGTACCTTTTGGATATTCCTTTAACTTTTCAGAAACATCTGTCAGTTTATTTTATAAATCTGATTATAATGGGAATGGTATTTTGTCTGATGATCTTTACTGCATTAATTTACAAAACAATGTCACTTATGATTCAATGCATGTTCACAATGGCACTAAAAGATGTGTTATTAATGAATATTCCTCTAAATTATGGCACCGGAGGTTAGGTCATATCTCCATAGACAGAATTTAAAAATTGGTAAATGAAGGAATACTTAATAATCTGGATTTCACTGATTTTGAGACTTGTGTGGATTGTATAAAAGGAAAGCAGACCAACAAGTCAAAGAAAGGTGCCAATAGGAGTTCGGACATATTAGAAATCATACATACTGATATATGTAGTCCAGAGATGGACTTACATGGTCAGAGATACTTCATCTCTTTTATAGATGATTACTCACGATATATGTATCTCTACATGCTTCATAAAAGGGACGAAGCATTAGATGCCTTTAAGATATTTAAGGCTAAAGTAGAGAAACAATGCGGCAAGCAAATTAAGATCATGAGATCAGATAGAGGTGGAGAATATTATGGTAGATACACAGAAGATGGACAAGCACCTGGGCCATTCGCTAAATTTCTTAAAGAGCATGGGATTGTTTCCCAATACACCATGCCTAATTCACCCGACCATAATGGTGTAGCAGTAAGAATAAATCAAACTTTATTGGACATGGTGCGGAGTATGCTTAGCAGCTCCAATCTTCCTAAATCCTTGTGGACTGAAGCACTTAAGACGGCAGTGTATATATTAAACCGAGTTCCAACCAAGGCTGTTCCTAAAATGCCATTTGAGTTATTGAAAGGTTGGAAACCGAGTTTGCGACATATGCGTGTTTGGGGATGCCTGTCTGAGGTGAGAATATATAATCCACAAGAAAAGAAGCTGGACCCAAGGACCATTAGTGGGTATTTCATTGGATATGCTGAAATGTCTAAAGGTTACAGATTTTACTGTCCATATCACAGCACAAGGATTGTGGAATCAAGAAATGCAAAATTTCTTGAAAATGACTTGATCAGTGGGAGCGATCTAACTAGGAACATAGTTTCCGAGAAGGATCATTCAGAATCTCAACCTTCCACCTCAAGTGATAGATTGGTTATTGTTCATAGCACCCCTCAAGTACAAACTGGTGTTGAACAACCAATTGTTGAAGATCCACAAGCTGCTGATGGCATTCTAGTAGATCAGGTAGTTCAAGAATTTCCAAGAACTTTTGAACAACGAGTTGAACCACATACTTCTCAAGAAGATAGTGATACAATATTAAGAATATCTACTAGACCAAGGAAATCAGCAATTCCTGATGATTATGTTGTGTATCTACAAGAATCTGATTTTAATGTTGGAGCCGAAAATGATCCCGAGTCCTTTTCACAAGCCATGATTTGCAAAGAATCAGAATTATGGTACGATGCCATGAAGGAAGAGATGAATTCTATAAAGAGTAATGAAGTCTAGGACCTTGTTGAGTTGCCTGATGGTGCAAAATCCATTGGATGTAAATGGGTCTTTAAGACAAAGAAAGACTCATTGGGCAACATTGAGAGATACAAGGCTAGACTTGTTGCTAAAGGATTCACTCAAAAAGAAGGAATCGACTACATAGAGACTTTCTCTCCTGTATCTAAGAAAGATTCCTTGCGCGTTATTATGGCATTAGTAGCCCATTTCGACTTGGAGTTGCATCAAATGGATGTGAAAACAGCTTTTCTAAATGGAGGTTTACATGAAACAACCTGAAGGATTCCCCTCTAGTGATGGTGAGCAATTGGTTTGCAAGCTCAAGAAATCCTTATACGGTTTAAAACAAGCATCCCGCCAATGGTATTTGAAATTCCATAATATAATTTCTTCTTTTGGTTTTGAAGAAAACATTATGGATCAATGTATATATCTGAAAGTTAGTGGGAGTAAAATTTGTTTTCTTGTTTTATATGTGGATGACATTTTGCTAGCAACCAATGATAAGGGTATGCTGCATGAAGTGAAACAATTCCTCTCTAAAAATTTCGATATGAAGGATATGGGTGAGGCATCTTATGTCATTGGCATTAATATCCATAGAGACAGATTTCGAGGCCTCTTAGGTCTGTCTCAGGAAACCTATATTAATAAAAATTTAGAGAGATTTCAGATGAAGGATTGTTCACCAAGTATAGCTCCCATTGTGAAGGGTGATAGGTTCAATTTGAACCAATACCCGAAGAACGACCTTGAAAGGGAACAAATGAAGAACATTCCATATGCTTCTGCTGTCGGAAGCCTAATGTATGCTCAAGTCTGCACAAGACCTGACATTGCATTTGTTGTAGGAATGTTGGGACGATATCAAAGTAATCTAGGTATAGACCACTGGAGAGCTGCAAAGAAAGTAATGAGGTATCTTCAAGGAACTAAAGAACACATGCTTATGTATAGACGGACGGACAATTTGGAAGTAATTGGCTACTCAGATTCAGACTTTACTGGATGTGTTGATTCACGTAAATCAACATCGGGATACATTTTTATGATGGCCGGTGGAGTCGTATCATGGAGGAGTGCCAAGCAGACCTTGATTGCCACTTCTACTATGGAAGCCGAGTTCGTCTCCTGTTTTGAGGCTACTTCACATGGTGTATGGCTTAAGAGTTTCATTTATGGGCTTAGAATTATGGATTCTATCTCTAAGCCATTGACAATGTATTGCGACAATTCAGCTGTTGTTTTTATGGCTAAAAACAACAAAAGTGGGAGTCGAAATAAACACATCGACATTAGGTATTTAGCCATCAGGGAATGTGTTAAAGAAAAGAAAGTGGTCATTGAGCACGTCAGCACTGAGTTGATGATCGCTAATCCTTTGACTAAGGGCATGCCACCGTTTAAATTCAAGGATCATGTAATGAATATGGGACTTGGTTCCATTATGTAGTTTCTCATTATATGGACAATGTTATTTTTAATGAAAGTCTTAATTATTGTGATATTTTTTCTCATATATATGTGCACCTTAAGTTTATTTGAGAAAATTCGTCTCTGAGGACCAAGAATAAACATAAGGAAAGAATAAACATAAGGTTTATTCATTAAGAAATTGTTGCCACATAAATTAAAATAGCAATAAATACATAGTAATACATGGAAGGTAATACTTGTCATAAGAGGACTTATCGCCATGATTCTTGTATCTATTACTTAATACAGTTTTGTCAATAGGTTTTAAGATGAGACATTAAGTTTGGAAGTATGGACCAAGTGGGAGAATGTAAGCTCCCACGTCCGTTCAGCAGGGCCGGCGGTTCATCTTCTGTCCAGCGGCTCCTCAAACGGTTCGTTTGGTTTAGAAAACGTTTCTTGGGAGCTTTTGGAGTGGTCCATCTTCCTAATTTGTGGAACATACGACACATAGCCTTGATAATCTTGATGGGAGCTTGGCTATTTAAAACCCCTGTTGGTCCCCAAGCTCACTACCTCAAACCCCTTCAGTTTTACACCATCAGAGAGAGGAAGCGGAGCTTGGAAGAACCGTGCAGGAAGTTGAAGTCCTTGTGGAACAGGGAGATCTTCTACAGCAAGACTAGTTGCATCAATGGCTGGAGGTATGATCTTGATGGGCATTCCTATTTCAATTCTGTTCTATAGTTTAATTCTGCATTTGTGCAGAATCGGAATTTTTGGCTAACACCAAGACCTACTGCTTACACTTAGCTCTGCAAACGCTCACCAGGGATGTAAGGGTGCTAACAATTTTGACTACACTTTCGGAAAGAATGGGGATGGAATGGAAAAAAAATCTGCACTTTTGGAAAGAATGGGGATGGAATGGAAAAAAAATCTGCATCAGGACAACATTAACCTTCCTTTAACACATGAGCTGGACATTGGTTGCGTGCACTGCCATGATCCTGCACAAGAGAGCCCGGGATGGAGTGACATCAGAGTTTTCACCTCTCATCGAAACCAAGGATGTATATTTGAATGTTCCTACTGGTTGGTATTTGGGTTGTACCTTCTGCATTCAAGGGGTGATAATGCGTCGTCAAAGGAGCCACGCCGGGAGACAGTTGTGTACTTGGTCTGCATGCACTGGACTTCCACCTGCATCTGGGTAATCACTTTAGTATATTATATTTATTTATGGTATGAATTATATGATGTATTGTTCCACCTAATTCTCATCCAGACCATGTTATGGGATAATTATCTCATTGATTGCCTTAAATTCCTTAGAAATTAAAGTTAAAAATGAGTTGGAATGAGAAATTCATTATTTTGAGACACCACCACACTTTCCCTATGTGCAACCCGCAATACCTATCTTGGCAATGCCCTTTTTCCACTTGCAAGGAGTGGTTCCATCGCTTGCTTCCCATTTACAAGAGGCAGTGCTCCCTTAACACCTCTTGTTTTCCTCATGAAAGGTGTTGTGATCGACCTATGAAGGAAAAAAACAGAGGTTTTGAAACGCTTCTTAGAGGTGGCCTTCGTAGAACCTCTTCCCAATGAACCAGGACAGGTGGAAGTCAAGATCCCCTATCCGAGGATGATCCTTCCACCTCTCCCATAGAATCCTCAACCTACTCTATCCTTTGAAGCCTTCATATACTAGTTCACACCTCATGGGAAAGGGGGGGAAGAATGTGTGATAGCATCTAAATTCTTTCCATTGTTTCCAACACATTTTATAAAAAACATAGAAATGCAATTCCTAGAGATGATGCCACGTGAAAACATAGAAATGCAATGGATTTCCGAGAGAAGATGCGGCGTGACAAATAAACAGACAATTCTCGCAAGATGAGCTATGGATCAGCCATGAAAGCTGGGATTCGTGCTCTTCCTTATCGTATTATGATAGTGTCCATCGTTTTGCATTGCATTTCAGAAATCATATCAGTATGAAAATTGATACGATACTAGTAATATTATTGTGAAAGTTATGAATTCTCTCCCAAATAAATTTAAATATAAGATGCTTATGAAATTAAATTTTATCATATGTGATTAAAACAAAATCAAATTTGGGTTGTTATAAAGTTATGGAAGTTTAAAATCATGAAATAAGATAACTTTGATTAAAACAAAATCAAATTTGGGTTGTTATAAAGTTATGAAAGTTTAAAATCATGAAATAAGATAACTTTAAAATGTAAAGCCGTTGTTTTATGATGTTATAAAAAATATATATGTTAAAATTCAACCAGTACAAATAGTTAAAATCAAAATTCATATTTCATTATATACAAGGGTTCTCAAGAGAGACTCTCAAAGAGCAAATGTTTACGGCCAGATATGAACCCAAGTGAAGAACACAACAACTAAATCTCCAATGGATATATATATATATATGAAATAATCAATAATTATATTAGTTAGATTAATATATTCCAAATAGGTTTAAGGTATATATTTGAAACATTGATAATGTTTTCTTTTCCTAAAAAAATGTGTCAATTATTTGTATCTAATAGTTAATCTAATACAACAACCACTTAATTTATGGTTGTTAAGGTCATAGTTGAAGTTAAGCTAATAGTTGTATCTAATAGTTAATTTAAAAGCTAAAAGTTAATATTAATATTGCATTAAAAAAAATTTGCATCTTTAGAGATTTGATCTCCTAGACCCTTAATAAACCCTAGAATTTGGATCTAAACTAATTACTCTTACTTGATTTTTTTCTATTATATTTATCATAATAAATAAGATCAAGATTAATAAAAACATGTAATATATTTTATATAAACGACTTTGATTAAGGTATGGAGTTGCAGTTCAATTGCATGCGGTGGTGGCTCGGCCTCACACGATGATTATAATTATTACAAATCACCCTTGATTTAATTAAATAGAGAACACACACGTCATGCATATTTTATCTTTACTTTATAAGGTATTTATCAATGTTTTATCATAATCCTAAAATGAATCCATTTTTCACTGACAAATCTTTAATATATATTGTTAAGGAATTTTGAATGGAGTCATTGTCAATGCAGTTTTAAAATTTACTTCTTATTTTTCTAATTTGTATGTAAAAAATAAAAAATAAAAACTTCCAAAATATAATAAACTAAAAAAAGAAAGGAAACCAAAATAAAAAGATTATAATCATTTCCTAATATGTAGTGTAACTTCCAATATACCATGTATTATTATTATTAAATTTAGCTTTATATTATGCATTTAGCTTTATTAAATTTACCATAAATTAATATTTCTATCTTATAAACATACATAAGTTAAAATTTTCTATTTGTATGATAAAGATAAAGTAAAATGTAAGAATTAAAAACATAATTAAATAATTTATAAAAAAATATAGTAATAAATATGAAAAAAAAAGTGTGAGGCATATGCATTACTATGTATCAAAACTTGTGTTATATTCAATTTTCTTTACCATATACAAACATAAATAAAAAACTATACAATTCCATTTTAATTTAATTATTAAAATCAGTTTGATTATTTTAACAAAATTTATTATATTATAATATTTTGTAAAATAAAATAATATTAGAGATTATTATACGTTATTATTATTTAAAAACAATCAAAATTATATTTTTAAAATAATGAATTTTAAAACCAAATCAATTATAAAAATTATGTAATATTTTATATTTATAACATGGAGAAGATACACGTTTACATTTTGAATTTATTCTTAAAAAGATTCCAAAAAATAATATTCTCTTTTATTTTATCACTTTAACAAAATATTATATTATTATATTTTCTAAAACAAAACTAATACACTAATAATTATATAAAACTTTAATAAAATATTATATTATGATATTTCATTTGAATAATTATATAAAACTTTAATCAAAATTATATTTTTTATTTTATAAATAAAACATTATATTTCTTTTTAAAATAATCAAAAATATTTATTCAACCGTGCATACCATCAACTAAACATTATACCATCACCAATTAAAAAAACCCATTCTGAAAGCAACTTTGATTATCCATATTTCATAATACTATAATCAAAAAGATATTTAATGTTTAATTAACGTTATGCCATTAAAACTTTACCATATAAACAATCTCTATCTTGCAAAAATAGCATTGCTAATTCCTCTGTGCTTTGAAAGATCAAATTTATTCAACATTAAACATAAATTATATATATAATAAGATCAATATTAATATTAATAAAAAAATATTATTTTTCAAATCAAAATAACATTGATTAAATATTAAAGAAATTAATTTCATAATATTAAAAATATATATAATTAAATATATCGCAAAAGCATATTAAATTAAGGTATGAATGATCTCAAACATATAATAAGAGCATTTTTGTGAATTTCATCATACAGTACAATTCATAACCTGATCTCAAGTAGAAAAATTAACTAGTCTGTTAACACAGCATTTAATGTAGCGACCTGTAACATTAAATTGTTACATACTTGGCAAAAGGCTGGATATTAATCACCATCTCAACTAGTCTCAAATTACATCTCCGAACACACTAAGTGTCCAAAGGGAGTCTAAAGAATCCCAAATTACTTCTTCTTCTTACTTAAAAGTCAAAAGAGATTACCCATTAGGGATAGCATGTTCTTTTTCGATTTGATAAGCTTCAATACATGTTGTGTTAATTGGCAAGAGCTATTTATTGAGCTGCAGAGCATTTAATGTTGCTGCAGCAGGTTAGATGACCCTTGGATCTCGAGCTTGAGCTGCAAAGCATTTAATGTTGCTCCAGCAGGTTTGATGACCCTTGGATCTCGAGCTAGTATCGTGCGTTGCTTTGGACAAGGCCAGACTATATACTTATTGATTAATTAACACGGCAAGAGCTATCTATTGAGCTGCAGAGCATTTAATGTTGCTGCAGCAGATTTGATGACTCACTCAAACCTGCTGCAGCAACATTAAATGCTCTGCAGCTCAATGGATAGCTCTTGCCGTGTTAATTAATCAATACATATCTAATCTGAGCTTGTCCGAAGCCACGCACGATACTACCCCCTCCACCAAGTACCCATTGTTCGTAACTTTCTTTCATGTCTGAAAGTTCCTTAGCAAACCTACCAAATCAATACAATATTAACAATCATAATATAATGACCAACTACGATAGCGATTTATTTAAATCCATATATTTAATAATAATGATTACAATTACCGAATCAATGCAACCATGTTTGTCTTGGCGTTTTTTCCTGTCAGTTTCTCATAATTGCCAGTCTCAATATTCACATTTGAAATATTCTTTTTCAGAAGATTATTGCCTGTCTCCTTTAGTCCATTTAGATTCTCCTCCGTTGACAGATCCATTGAACTTCTATTATCTTCTAACTCAGGTTCCTGACAACAATTATGCCCATATAATGTTAGGATATTCATTCATTAAATGGTGTATCGCAAGCAATGTCTGCAAAATCATTTTAGACCACACCACCAAATTATCTTCATAACTGCCTATGTTAAGCTGTGGCGTTCAAAAATTGAATTTCAATCATAGATACAACTTACTGGATTGTTAGCCGCAACCCCGCCGTCTATGAGATGGAAGCTTCTGGGCGGTGAAACTTCTGTAATTGTGAAGAAATGAGCCGGCAGATATGTTGGAGCTGCTGAAGTCCCAATGCAGACATCGGACAAAAGTGCATTTTTCGACTTATCTTTCCTACCCTGCAAAGACATTTGCTTATTATATATTATATCACTTGAAGTGGAATGATAATTGATTTATAAATCAGACAAAGATTAATTACCTCAAAAGATGAGAAGATTGTTGGTTGTTGTAAATTGATATCATATGCAGGAATCACAACGTTGGTTAGCGTCTCATGTAATCGTAGATTCCCACATATATCTTTTATGGTGCGGTGGAGGAAATCCCCGGAATATTTGGGGCCGGCCATAGCCCGATAAAGTGTTGTGAACCATCCACAAATGCCCCTGTAATTCAACTTTCTGTTGTCATATTGAAGCTGAAGGTTGTAACAGTAAAACCAAAAAATTATTGCCACCCACAAACCTCTTCGGTGGTGGAAAGATTTTAGGACAGTTGTCGAAATAAAACTTTGTAATGTCTTGTGCAGAATACTTTGGGTGTTTCTTGTTCTTTGAATTTGGAACAGTTAACATGGCAGCTATCAGTCCTCCGGTGCTTGTCCCCGCAATTATGTCGAAATAATCAGCTATTCTGGCGTCTGGACCATCAAGTTTCTGTAGTGAATATCACACCATAAATTAAATTACGATAGAAAATAAATGTCCTCAAAACCAAAATCCATTTCCAAAGTTTGCTGGATAAAGATTGAATAGAAGTATAATAGTATTACTTGGAGCCTTTCCTCGAGGAACTGAAGGATAGTTGCTGGGATGATCCCACGGACCCCTCCACCGTCGATGCTTAGAACTGTTTTCATCTTTTCTTCAATCAATTGCATACACTGAGTGAACAATGAGCAGCATACAATGGAATTAGAATCAGCAGGAATTCATAGCTACAATAATTGGTCATATTTCTACAACTTTTCTCACGTGCAATTTAATCTTGGTCCGGTCTAACCATCCACACCCATTTCCACCCTATCTACTCGTCAACGTTTTCATCATTTTTATCTTAATATTTAAATAAATAATGTAAAATAATTTTCATTGTACTTTTAAGAAATTGATCTTTATCATAATGCTTGTTATATAATTTTATCTAAAACCTTGGCTAAAATACAAACTGTAGTTTTAAGAAGAATTTGATCCTTATCATAATGCTTGTTATATAATTTTATCTAAAACCTTATCTAAAATACAAATTATTTGTGAGAAATATATTAAAAATATATATATTTTTTAAAATTATAAATATTAAATATAAATTAAGAATATTTTATAATTTTTAAATTTTAAATTATAAAGAATAGTTTTAATTTTATTAAAAAATTAGAATCATTTGTATTAGTTATAAAAATTGCATAATTTAAATGTTATAAAAATATTAGCAAATGCATAATTTAGATATTAAGAAAGAATTAGAAAATGTTAAATCTATTAATAAATTCAAAAATAAAATTTAAATAATTCTAAATTTAGATTTTAAACCCATTTTAATTTATTAAAATACGCGTGCTCAATGACATGAGATGAATGTTTGAAATTTTCCACAAACAATTTCACGGCAACAGCTTAAAAGAACATGTAACATTTTCCACGAAAAGTGTCGATGAAAGCAATGTTAGAAATTTTCCACATACAATTTCATTGAAAGAGCCAAAAAGACATTGAAGATTTTCCACAAGAAGTCTTCCCCTCTTTGTGAATTTTCCAAAAACAATTTCACGGCAACAGCTTAAAAGAACATGTAACATTTTCCACGAAAAGTCTCGATGAAAGCAATGTTTGAAATTTTCCACATATAATTTTACGGAAAGACCTAAAAAGACATTGAAGATTTTCCACAAGAAGTCTTCCCCTGTTTGTGAATTTTTGTGGTTAGTCACGTTTCATCTTTTCAGTGGGGCAGATGTGTTTGCTTTCAGGTCGGCACTAGGATATTTCGTATCAACATTATTGGTATGGCTTAGGAAATGGAAATGGATTTATAATAAAATGGAAATGGAAATTTCGTATCAACATTTTATTTTTATTATTTAAATGGAAATGGATTTATAATAAAATGTGATTCATAAAATAAATTTTGTTTATGAATACTAGTTAAATGGAAATAGATTTATAATGAAATGTGATTGATAAGATTGTGAAATAAATTTATTTTTAAGTCACCATATATTTATTTTAACTTTTCATTTACTTGCGTTTACTAAGTATTAAAAGGGATTAAACTTTTTGAGTACAAACTTTTTTTCAAAGTTTACAATGTAAAAAAATTTGCTTTTCCACATATTTGTTCCATTTTGAATTAATAGTTAAAAGATGAATTTATTTTATTACATTGATATTTGATTTTTTTTAATTGAAGGAGAGTATGAGAGATGGAGATCTAGGGAGGGAGGAAGATAGAGGGGGAGAGATTGATAGAGAGAGTTAAAGAGTGAGGGATACAAATAGAAAGATAGCAATGGAGGGTGAGTGAGGGAAAGAGATCGGTAAGGGAAGGAGAGGGAGAGTTAGGGAGGGAGGGATAAAAAGATATAGGAGGGAGGTGTAGCGAGGGAAAGAGATGGATGTAGGGATGATAGAGAGGGATGGAGGGGGCGAGATACACACATAGGGTAAGATAAATGGAAGGAGGGAGGAAGGAATAGGGAGAGAGAGAGATAGGTAGCGAGGGATATAAAGAGAGAGTTAGGGAGAGAGAGACAGAGAGAAAGAGGGGGGATAAATGGTGAGAGAGATGGATGAAGAGATAGAGAGAGAGGGAGGGTGAGAGAGATAAATATGGTGGGTGAGAGGAGGGAGAGAAAGAGATGGATGTAGGGATGAGAGAGAGGGATAGAGGGGGGAGGGAGATATAGAGTTATTGAGGGAGGGATATGGAAGGATGGGTAGGGAAAGAGATCTAGGGAGGGATAGAGAAAAAGAGGGGATAGGGAAGTATGGATACAAAGAGATATATAGGGAGGGATAGGGAAGGAGAGAGTGACAGATGGAGATGTAGGGATGGAGGGAGATATAATGGAAGGGATGGAGAGAGGGTGTGTGCAAGAAGTTAAGGGTCTCTTTTGGCACGTTAGATGCAATACAAAACTGAAAAAACAGGCATCCATCAACTTGCATGGATATTTTGAGACACTTACAGAATGAATCTTGCGATCAGTAAAAAACAAGAAATGTAGGAAATTGAATGACCTTTCCAAATATATTTTTTTTTCTATTGAAAATGTTGTTAACTATATAAAGCTAGATAAATTTTAACGGGCACTTTTTATTTTTTGGACAAATTATAAGGTATATGTTTTTGTGGGTGCAGAGTCTGAGTGTCTAAATGATGGAATAAACTTACGAAAACCGGTATACATATAGAGAACATATAGGACTAGTGGACGACTATTTTTCCAATAATAAAAATAATATTTTTAATTTTTTTTTTAATTATCTAAGAGAGCAAACCTCGAAAATAGTACGTCAATTGTGGGTGCAGCATTTGAATGTCTTAATGCAACTATTTGGAAATGGGTTTTTTATAGCATGTAGAGGTTGGTTTTCTTTTGTGCACCATACAATTTTTTTTTTAAATGGTTGAGAAACGAAAGAGATATGGACGAAACACTACCAGTGTGTTTTTTGAGTTGAGCAGTGATGACAAAAGATAAATAAGAAAAAATAGAAAAAATTATGTATTCTTGTTAAAATTTACATATTTAGAATCTGCAAAAAAAACCATATATGTTTCTAAAATCTCATAAAAAATGGAGGTGTGCAGCATAATCAAACGAACCACTAAACACAAGCATATTGAAAATATGGATATAATGCTGAATTTGGCATGGTTTATCATACTCCAAGGCACAGGCATGTTGAATCCGAAGCAAAGTACAAAGCAGACACATAGGCATAGGAATTCCATGAAAGCATGGGTGGAGGATTGGCCTTATCATTTGGAGGGAATAAATTTTGAATTTTTACAATACACGAGCATGATTTAAATATACAAAATGCGTGCGCGTTATATAGGAACAAAACGCGAGCGCGTTATGTGCATACAAATCACGTGCACATTTGTTAAAACCAAAAATAGCGTTCGTCATCATTTTCATCTTCTTCATCATCTTCAACTTCATCATCATCTTCAACTTCATGATCATCAACATCATGAACATGATCATCACCATCATCGTCATCAACATCATCATCATCATCACCTTCCTCATCATCTTCATCATCATCATCAACATGATCATCATCTTCATTACCTTCATATTCATCTTCATCATCATCATCATCATCACCTTCCTCATCATCATCATCATCATCACCATCGCCATCATCATTATTTTCATCCTCATCCTCATCATCATTATCATCATCCTCATCCTCATCGCCATCATCAGCTTCATCATCACCATCATCATCATCATCATCATCATCATCACCATCAACATCATGAACATCATCATCACCATCGTCGTCATCATCATCATGAACATCATCGCCATCACCATAGTTGTGATCATCATCATCATCATCCTCCTCATCATCATCACCTTCCTCATCATCAACATCACCATCACCATCACCATCATCATCATCATCAACATCGCCATGATCATCATTATCATCTTCATCATGTTCATCTTCGTCATCATCATCTTCACCGTCACCACCTTCATCATCACCATCGTCATCATCATCATCATCACCATTGCCATCATTGTCATCATCATCATCATCATCAACAACATTATCACCATCATCGTCATTGTCATCATCATCACCATCATCATCACCTTCATCATCCTTATCATAATCATCACCATCAACATCATGAACATCATCATCATCATCGTCATCATCATCATCATCACCATTTCCATCATTGCCATCATCATCATCATCATCATCATCATCACCATCAACATCATGAACATTGTCATCCTCATCATCATCACCATTAACATCATGAACATCATCATCATCATCATCATCCTCATAATCATCATCCCCATCAACATAATGAACATCATCATCATCATCCTCATCATCATCACCTTCATCATCATCATCATCATCGTCATCCTGATCATCATCATCTCCAACAACATCATGAACATCCTCATCCTCATCCTCATCCTCGTCCTCATCCTCATCATCATCATCACCGTCAACATCATGAACATCATCATCATCATCCTCATCATCATCATCACCGTCAACATCATGAACATCATCATCATCATCCTCATCATCATCATCACCTTCATCATCATCATTATCATCATCATCACCAACATGATCATCATCATCACCATCATCATCGCCATCATCTTCAACTTCATCATCATAATCATCATCAACATGATCATCATCATCACATTCCTCATCAACTTCATCATCATCACCATTGTCATCATCATCATCATCATCATCATCATCATCATCAACATGATCATCATCGTCATTATCTTCATATTCATCTTCATCATTATCATCATCATCATCCCCATGATCATTGATCATCGATCATCATCATCAACATCGGCATGTTCATCATCATCCTTATCATAATCATCACCATCACCATCATCCTTATCATAATCAAAACCATCAACATCATCATCATCAACATCATCATCACCATCATCTTCATCATCATCACCATCAACATCATGAACATCATCATCATTCATCATCATCATCATCACCTTCATCATCATCATCATCATTCATCATCACCATCAAAATCGTGAACATCATCATCATCATCCTCATCATCATCACCATCTACATCATCATCATCATCATCATCCTCATCATGAACATCATGAACATCATGAACATCATCATCATCCTCATCATCACCATCACCATCATCATCATGAACATCATCATCATCATCCTCATCATCATCATCACCTTCATCATCGTTGTCGTCATCATCATCATCATCACCGTCAACATCATGAACATCATCATCATCATCCTCATCCTCATCCTCATCCTCATCATCATCATCATTCACCATCATCATCATCATCATCATCACCTTCATCATCGTCATCATCATCATCATCATTCATCATCATTCATCATCACCATCAACATCGTGAACATCATCATCATCATCCTCATCATCATCACCATCAACATCATCATCATCATCATCCTCATCATCATCACCATCAACATCATCATCATCATCGTCATCCTCATCATCAACATCATCAACATCATGAACATCATCATCATCCTCATCATCATCATCACCATCAACATCACAAACATCATCATCATTCATCCTCATCATCCTCATCATCATCCTCACCATCAACATCATGAACATCATCATCATTCATCATCATCATCCTCACCATCATCATCACCATCATCATCATCCTCATCATCACCTTCAACATCATGAACATCATCATCATCATCCTCACCATCAACATCATGAACATCATCATCATTCATCATCATCATCCTCATCATCATCATCACCATCAACATCACGAACATCATCATCATCATGCTCATCATCATCCTCATCCTCATCATCGTCATCACCTTCATCATCATCATCATCCTCACCTTCATCATCATCATCACCATCAACATCATCAACATCATCCTCATCATCATCATCATCATCGTCACCTTCATCATCATCATCACCAACAACATCATCAACATCATCCTCATCATCATCATCATCATCGTCACCTTCATCATCATCATCACCAACAACATCATCAACATCATCGTCATCATCATCCTCACCATCAACATCATGAACATCATCATCATCACCATCAACATCATAAACATCATCATCATCATCCTCACCATCACCATCAACATCATCACCATCAACATCATGAACACCATCAACATCACCATCATCATCCTCATCATCAACATCATGAACATCATGAACATCATCATCATCATCCTCACCATCACCATCAACATCATCACCATCAACATCATGAACACCATCAACATCACCATCATCATCCTCATCATCAACATCATGAACATCATGAACATCATCATCATCATCCTCACCATCAACATCTTGAACATCATCATCATCATCCTCATCACCATCATCACCATCAACATCACGAACATCATCATCATCATGCTCATCATCATTCTCATCCTCATCATCGTCATCACCTTCATCATCATCATCATCCTCACCTTCATCATCATCATCACCATCACCATCATCAACATCATCCTCATCATCATCATCATCATCATCCTCAACATCATCATCATCATCACCATCAACATTATCAACATCATCCTCATCATCATCCTCACCATCAACATCATGAACATCATCATCATCACCATCAACATCATGGACATCGTCATCACCATCACCATCAACATCACGAACATCATCATCATCATGCTCATCCTCATCCTCATCCTCATCAACATCATCATCATCATCATCATTCATCATCACCATCAACATCGTGAACATCATCATCATCATCCTCATCATCATCCTCATCATCATGATCATCATCGTCATTATCTTCATCTTCATATTCATCATCATCATCATCATCACCATGATCATTAATCATCAATCATCATCATCAACATTGCCATGTTCATCATCATCCACATCATGATCGTCATCACCTTCATCATCGTCATCATCATTCATCATCATTCATCATCACCATCAACATCGTGAACATCATCATCATCATCATCACCATCAACATCATGAACATCATCATCATCATCCTCATCCTCATCATCATGAACATCATCATCATCCTCATCATCATCATCACCATCAACATCATGAAAATCATCATCATCATCCTCATCATCATCCTCATCATCATCATTCATTATCACCATCAACATCGTGAACATCATCATCATCATCCTCATCATCATCACCATCAACAGCATCATCATCATCCTCATCATCAACATCATGAACATCATGAACATCATCATCATCCTCATCACCATCAACATCATCATCATCATCATCATCATCATCATCATCATCCTCCTCCTCATCATCACCTTCATCATCATCGTCATCCTGATCATCATCATCATCATCATCACCATCAACATCATGAGCATCATCATCACCTTCCTCGTCGTCATCCTCATCCTCATCATCATCATCACCTTGAACATCATCTTCATCATCATCATGAACATGATCATCATCATCACCATCATCATCGTGAACATCATCATCATCACCATCAACATCATGAACATCATCATCATCATCCTCCTCCTCATCAACATCAACATCATGATGATCATCATCATCATCATCATCCTCATCATCACCATCAACATCATGAATATCATCATCATCATCCTCGTCATGAACATCATCAACATCATCAACATCCTCATCATCCTCATCACCATCAACGTCATGAACATCATCATCATCATCATCATCATTAGTCATCATGCCCATCAACATCGTGAACATCATCATCATCATCCTCATCATCATCACTATCAACATCATCATCATCATCATCACCATCAACATCATGAACATCATCATCAACATCAACATCATCATGAACATCATCATCATCATCATCATCATCCTCATCATCATCACCATCAACATCATGAACATCATCATCATCATCCTCATCATCAACATCATGAACATCATGAACATCCTCATCATCCTCATCACCATCAACGTCATGAACATCATCATCATCATCATCATCATCATCATCAGTCATCATGCCCATCAACATCGTGAACATCATCATCATCATCCTCATCATCATCACTATCAACATCATCATCATCATCCTCATCATCAACATCGTGAACATCATGAGCATCATCCTCATCCTCATCAACATCAACATCATCATGAACATCATCATCATCATCCTCCTCGTCATCATCACCATCAACATCATGAACATCATCACCATCATCCTCATCATCAACATCATGAACATCATGAACATCCTCATCATCCTCATCACCATCAACGTCATGAACATCATCATCATCATCATCATCATCATCATCAGTCATCATGCCCATCAACATCGTGAACATCATCATCATCACTATCAACATCATCATCATCATCCTCATCATAAACATCATCAACATCATCCTCGTCCTCATCAACATCAACATCATCATGAACATCATCATCATCATCATCCTCGTCATCATCACCATCAATATCATGAACATCATCATCATCATCCTCATCATCAACATCATCAACATCATCAACATCCTCATCATCCTCGTCACCATCAACGTCATGAACATCATCATCATCATCATCATCAGTCATCATGCCCATCAACATCGTGAACATCATCATCATCATCCTCATCATCATCACTATCAACATCATCATCATCATCATCATCATCAACATCATGAACATCATGAACATCATCATCATCCTCATCACCATCAACATCATCATCATCATCATCATCATCCTCATCATCATCACCATCAACATCATGAACATCATCATCATCATCCTCAATATCAACATCATGAACATCATGAACATCCTCATCATCCTCATCACCATCAACGTCATGAACATCATCATCAGCATCATCATCATCATCAGTCATCATGCCCATCAACATCGTGAACATCATCATCATCATCCTCATCATCATCACTATCATCATCATCATCATCATCCTCATCATCATCACTATCATCATCATCATCATCATCCTCATCATGAACATCATGAACATCCTCATCACCATCAACATCATCATCATCATCATCATTATCCTCCTCATCATCACCATCAACATCATGAACATCGTCATCATCATCCTCATCATAAACATCATGAACATCATGAACATCCTCATCATCCTCATCACCATCAACGTCATGAACATCATCATCATCATCATCATCATCATCATCAGTCATCATGCCCATCAACATCGTGAACATCATCATCATCATCCTCATCATCATCACTATCAACATCATCATCGTCATCCTCATCATGAACATCATGAACATCATCCTCATCCTCATCAACATCAACATCATCATGAACATCATCATCATCATCATCATCACCATCAACATCATGAACATCATCATCATCATCCTCATCATCAACATCATGAACATCATGAACATCCTCATCATACTCATCACCATCAATGTCATGAACATCATCATCATCATCATCATCAGTCATCATGCCCATCAACATCGTGAACATCATCATCATCATCATCCTCATCATCATCACCATCAACATCATCATCATCATCATCATCATCATCATCATCATCATCATCATCATCATCATCATCATCATCATCATCATCATCATCATCATCATCATCATCATCATCATCATCATCATCATCATCATCATCATCATCATCATCATCATCATCATCATCATCATCATCATCATCATCATCATCATCATCATCATCATCATCATGAACATCATCATCATCATCATCAGTCATCATGCCCATCAACATCGTGAACATCATCATCATCATCCTCATCATCATCATCGTCATAGCCATCATCATCATCGTCCTCATCATCATCATCACCTTCATCATCGTGAGCATCATCATCATCATTCATCATCACCGTCAACATAAAAAACATTTAGAATAATTAAAAAATTTACACTTTATTGTAAATATATATTTGAAAAAATTTCCTTTGAAATGTAACTTATAGGTCCATCTCCTTTTTATTATTATTTAATCATTATGAACTAGTTTAGTTTAGTTGTGTAGGTTCATATTATTTTCACTAGTTTAGTTTAGTTGTGTAGGTTCATATTATTTCATTTATGATGTAAACTAGTTTAGTTTAGTTTTGTAGGTTCATATTATTTCATTTATGATGTAAACTAGTTTAGTTGTGTAGCTTCACTAGTTTAGTTGTGTAGGTTCAATTGCACACTTCTTTCAATGCAACCACAGGAAAGGAGCTAGACACTATTCCAAAACACTAAACATAGTTATTTATTATCTTTATTTGATAATTACTCACTATTCATTATGGCATACACAAACATCCACACAAAATATAACATAGCGTAACCATACTTGTATCATGAGAATGGCTTTGACAATTATCGAAATAGACTACCAAAGTAAAGGCATAAAGACTATATCTTATGGCCACACTTATTAACTTTGCCACTTATTACGTGCATTCATTTTCACTAGTTTAATAAAAAAGTGTTTCATATTATTTCATTTATAATTAATCTCGTTTAGCTGTGCACCCACCCTATTAATTGTGATTGACAATATCGCGTGCGCGTTTTGGATTTATAAATCGCGTGCGCGTTTTTACTAGGCAAATCACCTGCACGTTTTGTGACTGTTAAAAAAATGAATTGTCATTGTCCGAGAGCAACTTCACTGCGTTTTTCTCTAAATTTGGAATTACCGCGTAATATCTTTCAAGAGCACGAGCCTTTCTTTGAAAATACTCACAATCTACACCATCTCCATCCATCTCCATCATTCTTTTTGTTCTGCAGGTGCAACATTGAAGACATCTTCCATGGTTGAGGAGCACACAGGATAAGATATCAAACTTCAATGTCATTTCATGGTGATGGTGGATATAACTTTCATTTGCTTATTATTCAAGAGAACCAAAGGTAAATTTTCCCATTCATTGTTGTTTTGATGGGAAATATGAACAATTGAGAAGGAAGATTGAAGCACCTTGAAGGATTAATAGTTATATTAAATCAAGTTAGAGGTTTGGAAGCTTGTAATTGAGGAGCAACAAAAACAAAGTATATTGACATTGATCATTGTGGTGATGGGGAATGTACGTAACCGAGGAATAAAATCAGCAAGGAAGAAGAGACCTCAAGAAGTCATCGAAGAAGAGAAAGAAAAGAAAAGAATAGACATGATGAATCAGATGCTTTCTTTGGAAACTAATCCAAATCCAATTATAGAGGATACAGCAGTTCATCCTATTAATCCAACACAAGAAGAAATTCTACATTCACTAGAGGGACCATCTCAAGACGAAGCTCATGAAGAGGCAGTGTACATGGAGCCTACTGTTGAAGAAGAAAATATTAATTGGACCATCGATGAGGATGTTGGACTTCCACCATCCAACTACCAGGAAGAGAGTGAAGGACAACAAGTTGCTACTGAAACGCCAGAGCGTATTGTTGATGCACTAGATGATAGAAATCCAACCCCCTTACCTCCATTAGAAAGCACACGTCGAAGAACTCCGAAGCGTATACAAGTTGATGAAGGACTCCTCAATTCCATTGAAGGTATGCTATCTAAACGTAGTATTGCTTATCAAACTCAACAGATACTGAATAAATATTTTGATTCTAAATGTGATGGAGATAAATGTAGATTATTTTTATCATTGTTAAAATCTAGAGGCATGAATATTGTTAGGAAATCGTTAGGGATAAAGATGATAAAAACTTCTGGACCAAGTTCTCATATAGTTAAAAGCTTAGTAGATGCCTTTGGTAAAATTGGTAAGAACACACGGTCAAAGGACCGCAATGCGGCTCGTCGTG
>LPNX010109458.1:0-16001 GCA_001517045.1 Pseudotsuga menziesii | reverse complement strand
AATGCAATAGCATACAAACATTAGATGTGCCACACCCCTATGCAGTAGCATATCGTGCACAGACCTATATAACACCACTAACTTATACAAGAAATTTACAAAAGATCAAAGGTATGCATGCTTTACCGATGGACCAGCTAGCAAAGAAGTTCCAAAATCTGCAATAGAAACACAACCTCCAGCACAGAAACCTGCAACAAAATGTTCATAAAATGCCATCAATATTTTCATAAGATTCCTTAAGAAGCAATCATGTGCCCAATTGAATAAGATGGACTGTATGCTGACCAGTTGATTGATCATCAATGAGGAAGTCTCCCATGTCAAACTGAAGGAAATAGAAAAATAGATTTATTAGAGTGTATTAATCCCATGACATACCTACTAGTAACTATGACACATATAAAGAACATGGTATGCATGTGTTTATCCTTAAAAACAGTCAATCTTAAACCTGGAAAACTAACATGATTATATTACGTACCTTCCAGTAACCGTTTCAAGTAACAGGAGCATATTTATGTTACCCTTGAAGTTATTAGGATCAACACCACCAAAAGTCATGGCTGCAAATGGGCTTTCTTCAATAAAAACATATTTTCCTTGGAAAAGAATCTCGAAATTGTTTCCAACAAATGTGAAAATGTTACCTTTAGCGAAAAGATGTCATACCAAATCTAGTGATCTATCTTTGTAAATCAGTGAAAATGACTGATACTCTTTTTCAGGCCGTGGATACCTCTGGAAAATTGCCTGAAAACAACAAAAATAAATATTTTTTCTAACTTAAGCATTCAAACAATGCCTTCTAGAAATAAAGTAGAAAATAGATCTTTATTTTTTCAAGCAGATTTCAATACTTTGTTACCATAATTATCAATGCAGTTGTTCTTCTTTTGTATTCTAGAGTTGAGATGTTTTCTCTAAGTGACCACTTTAAACTTAGTGATAAATTGGAAGCAATACAGAAAGATATAAATGCCTAATAAAATATTTGCACAAAGAAGACTTTGTAACAAATTAGCAATTATGCGTAATAAAGTGCACAGTGATGTTGGGATGAAAAGTTAAAATGGAAACTGAAAATACCAATGTGTACCATGCCCAACTCACAACCTACATGGATAAGAACAAATATAAACATAGGTTTTCCACTGCACAATCAAACATGAAAGTTGAACCAGATATGAGATTAAGAAACAAATTACAAAACTACTGGAGAAAGATAAACTAGGGAAGATAACAATATACTCATGCAGAATAATAGGGAAACAAAGCTTCAGATACCATTTTCCTCACAAGTCTATCTATCTTTTTCTGTCTTTTGACCTTTCATATTCCCATCAAACTCAAATTCCTATCATATTTCTTGTAATGAAATACCTACATTTAATTTTGTTGTCCTAGCTATATGGAATTGGTAAAGTATTACCAATGGGGCAGTTATCATGATAAATCAAAATATTTAAGGTAATTGTTTAGATCAGATAGAACATAGTTCACCTCAATGTATGGTAATCATCATCATCAACTAAATGTATGTGTGTGCACATGCATAAATACCCAAATCACAGCTCAATCAAACAAAGGAAAACATAATTATACCTTGATTTGTGGATCTTCACACTGTCTTCTTATGCTTTACCTTTCAAAACATCAATCAACATACTTCATTTTTTTCCTATTGCAATAGTTTCATGGTAGGACCCATCAAATAAATTTATGTTTGTTTATGAAAATAACAAAACCAATCTAAATAAATACAATTCTATTACAATGTAAATTACAATACTATTCAACTATTCAAGTAAATTAATTGTTAGGAATATATCACTTAATAAAACATGGATAACCAAAAACACTATGTAAATAAGTCCATCGATCTCATCAAAATGCCATTTATTGCCTCTTAACTATGGAAATGTTTCTCAACGCTATCTGTAACAAGTTCCAATGGAGGAGTAAAATACCAATAATGAAAATTATACACTAAAATTATAGAAATTGATGTTTTTTAATGTATTCTTCATTACCATTCATTGAGCTCCTCTTTGTTTCGAAAATAATTTAATATTCTCTACTAAACAAGACCAACCACGTGAAGTTGGAAGATCTTATGGTCCCTCCCCCCCCTCACATCACTCTCAACTCCCCAAACCCAATGCATATACTTGCAAACAACAATTTATTTCACTATTTCACAATCCAAATAACAATGCATCTACAATGCAAATAACAATGCATATACTGCAAATTATTTCACTCAATAGTTGAAAGATGCTTTCATTCTTTAAATCATTCATTAAACCATTCAATCATTCAGCAGCTGAAAAAACCATTCATTAACTCATTCATTAAAACATTAATTTAGTCAATGGCAGAAGAAAAAAAAATCAGTAAACCATTCATTCAAACATTCATTCATGAAATAGAGGGAAAAACCATTAAATGTTTTTTTATAAATAAGAATTACTAAAAATTTGTTTAGTCACTTCCTTTTTACTTTTCTTCTCTTTAAGTATTTAGTTAGCGTCACATCTCCAGGAATCTAATCATCAATTTTCCTACTAGTATGCTTGGAAGGTTGAACTTCAGGCGAGGGGCGATGAATTTCTGCAATAATGTCAAAATCTTGCATTAATATATTTATATTTTGATAAATACGAGTAATTCATTTAAAAAAAACATTACGAATGTGTGTTTTTACCTGCCATGGGCACATCAACATGTTCAACATTATCTCGTACAAGCCCAACCTATTTCGCGTTATGATCTGCATCTACATGCTTTGCAGTTGAATTGTGTAGAATTAGAATTAATGTTCATCATCTGCAATGGTCTATAAAAAACTGTAGTACATTAATAAATTCATTACCAGGATGAGAAGCATGATCTTGGTTTGGTTGGTCATGTAGTACATCCTCGACATGAACGGGATCATTACTTTCCTGCACAAAAAGGAATAAATAATTTATGTTAATTTATTTATAAGGAACAAATTGCATGAGCATTAATAAATTGTCATTAAACTATACAATTTTCCCATACCTGGGCACCAGATGGATCAACAGAAGATCGTGCAGTATTCCCAGACAAGCTTCTCCGGTGTTCAACAACGGCGTCAAAGCCCTGTTCGAAGCCAAGATTCATGTATTCCGTACTAGGCAATTCTCTGAACCAGTCGGCCTTCATGTTTGCATGATTCCATTAATTTTAAATCCTTTTGTCAGAACAAAACAAAAATAATAATCTGTACGATAATTGGGCCTCCAAGTTGGAGTAACCACCAAGCCCAAGCTTGTGTTGGTCAATTTTTTCAAATTCTTTCCTTTGTGACCTTATATGTGTCCAAGAACTTAATTAAGTTTTTAAATACATTAGTCAATGTACCAAAATTGATATAAAAACTAGTAATAATAAGGCTTACCACTACATTTTGGAATGTATTACATACCTCCCTGTTCCACCTGGTGGTATCTTTCCTGATTTTCTCATGCCCTTCTCTTTTCCATCTTCCACCATAGCTTTCCACTCCATAGATGGAATCATTGGAGGGCACTCATACCTAGGGTTCTTTTCTAGGTGAACCCTATACTGGTCTCGGACAATCTTCATATGTTTTCCAGCCTTCTGTAGGACCTTCGATGTATCGAAGGTATCTTTTCCGAGCAGACTAACCAAGCGACTAGTCAGAACATCCTTTAAATATTTTGGATGCTTGTTCCAAATTGTGTGGATGGTGGGCCCGAAGATATTCAAGTCCAAATAATTCATATTTTTATAAAATATATAATTTCCTGTAAAACATTAATGCCATCATTAGTCTACATTAAAAAATATTATCGGTATATTAAACACAAATTATAAAAACTAAATTGAACAATCTATAATGGCCTGGAATCCTCTCTATATTTATTGGAACCAGTTCTTCGTTCACCAAAAATGTACACACTATTGAACCAGTGCTAGTCACACGAGAAGACCCACGAAATGCTTCCACATCTCTATCTAACCCTGCATCCACCCCTTCTTTTGCAGCATCTGTTGTGGGTGGGGCAACATCGGCTACACCCTCCGCTGCCCTCAAGGGTGTCACAGAGCATGTTGTCGATTGTTCAGTGGACAATATGGGAGCAGTATGTGGTGTACATGGAGTGGTTTGGTCACTGGGACCAACATTACCTTGACCACCACTAATAATCTCCATAGCTCACTATAAACTTAAACTATTGTATTATAAGTTCAATAGCATAAAAAATCAAATATTATAAAGTTTTTATAAATGAATTTGCATTTTTATTCAATAACTTACGTCCACTTGTTTACGTTGCTATAACAACAATTGAATCCTTTGTTTAATCCCTTATGTTAGTGGAACTGCCAATTTCAGACGAATCAGTTCCTCATTTTGTTTTTCCCTTGTCCTTTGTAGCACCCTCAACGGGTCTGTAGACTCTCTAATTTCACTATCTCTCATCAACCAAGAGACCTCATTATGTAAAGAGTTTTGAGACGTTGTTTCATAAACGGAATCCCCTGTCTACAATTGAAATATATAAAAAATTGCTTAATCTTTGAAGCAATAGTGTGCGCAAATAATTATATTAGGGATTACATCTAGGATTACCTGACGCCTAGATGAGGGTGTGGTCTGATCAACAGATGGGGATTTACCTTGATCAGCCACCTGCAAAAAAATTAGAGAACATTATCACAATGAACGCAATATGTAAAAGCTAACAAATACATGACAAAAATAAACACTATGCTACATGTTTTATATGTGTACATTTTTGAAGCATTTAGAATGTGGAATTATATTTAGGTTTATTTGTTGCCTTGAGGCTCTAGTCATCTGATCAACAACTGGGGACTTTCCCCGGTCAATCTGCAAAAAAGGTAGACAACATTACCATCATGAACGCAACCATAAAAACGAAAGAATACATAACAAAATAAACATTATACGTCACGATATACATGTTTACGATTTTAAAGTATTTTAAATGGAGAATTACATTCATGTTTGGTAGTTTCCCTGATGTTGTAGTCGGCTGATCAATAGTCGGTTGGCTTCCCTGGTCAACACTCTGCATGGAAAATAGATAATATTATATAAACAAACCTAATATACTAATGAAAATACATAACAACGTATATGGATGTCCATCCTAAATTTAATATTACATTGGAAATATTGATGTATACCTGCTGCCTTGACTCAGGTCGACAAACATCTACGGAGATGGAGGTGCCCCTGAGAGAACCCTGCATCAAAAACATACTAAAATTTACATAAGGAAACATGAAAAGTAGAAAATTTAAATTATATGCTAACAAAACGTCCTATATATGTTAAAATAATTAATAAAAGGGTTGTTAAATTGTTTGTTGTACCACAACCATACTAACATTGTTTGTATATACATGATTCAAATTGTAATCAACTAGCAGTTCTTCGCCAGCATCTATTGATTTAATTGCACATACAAAGACATGGTTTCCTTCACGCGACTCGAATATGCAGTTGGGTTGCTTTAGTGTAGACCCTGGTTGTGTACTGTTTATAAACCCCGCAATATTACCGGTTGTTTTTGGCCTTCCATCCATGTACAACATTGCTCCTTTATTTTGAGCTTTGTCTTTCAGTTGTATATAATTCACTGACAACCCACATATACGCATACTTCATGTATATTGGACCAGGCGCATCCAATCACTGTAGTTGTAACAGGTTCCAACATACTCCATCAATTCTGTACATCTACCATATCCAACATTTATGTCATCCATGCAAAACAGCCCCAATCCATGCAATGACGATGGTACAATTCTATATATCCTCTCATTCACACAAAAATCAGTGTTTACTTGAGGAAGATCACTAGGCACCCATTGTTTTAGTATGTGTTGGTACCTTAAGGGCACATTGATGTCTCCCACTATCTCATCATCATAGGAACATGACCCCCCTCCTTGGAGAAAAAAATTCATGCATTTGTCGAATTTTCTTCTGATCTTCTAACATCTAGTTGATCTAGCCCTTGTAGACCTACTGGATGTCCTACTTTCCTCTAGCCTTCCCAAACTCCCTTCGCTGGAGGAAGAGAGGTCTGAAAAATACCTGTTTGGTTCTACCTGCACCCATTAGAGGAAATTTGGGGTCTAAAATGGGCCTTATAAGAAAACGTGCCAAAATAAGTTTTTGTGAGTTGGAATTCAAGAACCAATAGAATTTCAATAAAATAAGTCAACCATAATGGTTGAATTGACATATTTGTCATTAAAAAAACTATTTTTTTTGTTCGTATTTTCGACATATCTCATTGTGTTTTTACTCAAATTTCGATCGAGAGAGCTCGTTGGATGTGGAATTTGATTCCGCATCCAACGAGTACCCACACTGCATACTTTTGACAGACCCTGCTACCCCAAAAACATGAAATACCTGAAAAAATGTGATGATGATGTCATCACATTTTTTCAGGTATTTCTTGTTTTTGGGGTAGCGGGGTCCATCAAAAGTATGCAGTGTGGGTACTCGCTAGATGCGGAATCAAATTCTGCATCCAACGAGCTCTCCCGATCGAAATTTGAGTAAAAACACAAGGAGATATGTCGAAAATACGAACACAAAAAGTAGTTTTTTTCTTTCTTCCTCCAAAATTAATCAATATTATTTTATTATTTTAACTATTATTTTATTATTTTAACTATTATTTTATTATTTTCCTTAGGAGGCCCATTTCAGACCCCAAAATTCCTCTAATGATGACTGAACAAAAAATTGGTATAAGCATAGCAAAATACCAGCAAAAAAACTTGGAAAGACTTATAAGCAAAAAACTTGGAAAGACTTGTAAGCAAAAAACTTGTTAAAGAAAAAGCTTGTCAAGAATGAGTTTGGTTAATAGGTGTGGGAATTTGGTGGCCCTAAAAATTCTAATGTATGCCAGTCTTTTAGTTACATTGGCAAGTCTCCATTCTCACTTATTGCTTGCATTGCCTTTTCCTAACATGAATTGGGTAAGCTTCATAAGCTTCATATGTATGTGTGTGGCCATTGTACTTTGGCCTTTCAACGTTGTCAAGCTTGAGACGATCTATTATGCATATGCATCAAATATAGCACTGCAATTTATGCCAACATGTCTGTACAAAACCTGGAGGTTCTCCTTTAATGGAATGTCCCCTTCAAAGAACATATCTTCGCATTCATCTACATTTACTTCAGTTAGAAGTGATACGCAGTTGGTATGTTCATCACTTCCATCAAAAAGAATCTTTCACATGAGTTTCTTTTTCAAGGAATATTGATTAATCTCCTCTTCCAAACTTCTAGCTGGTCACTTTTCCACTCTACATTGGCCCAATTATTCATTTTCCTGGACACTCCTCTCTCCTTACTCTACACTCGTTGTTGTTGTAACCCTTACTTTTGATGGTTGTAAGTGGTTTTTAGTTTTCCCATGAATGAATATGTTGTGATGTTGTAGATGATTATCCATTTTACCTAATATGTTTTATGATCGTTTCCATGTTTTCTAGGGTGCACATACTTGTTGTTTATGGCTTGTTTTACTTGAAAGTTGAAGGGCCTAAAAGTGTACAGATCTCATCTAGGACCCTTTAAGAGTCATAATAACAACTATTGTTATAGGATTTTATTCTCCAAATAAAACACCAAAACCATACTTATCGGTTAATATTTGTGTAGGGATGTTTTTCTGATCTCTCCCATAATTTATGATACTAATGGGATTGTGACTATCAATTCAATTCCTTATTTGCATAGTGGCATTCCTACAACAGTACACTGGAAATTCTAAAACATTCTAATGTATGCCCCTCTTTTAGTTACATACAATTCTGAATTCTCACTTATTGCTTGCATTTCCTTTTCCTAACATTGCCTTTTCCTTTTACTGGCCTACCCACTTTTCAACAATAATATTTGCAGATTTTATCAAGTGTGTTTCTACTGAGGTGGCTAAGTCAACTGAGTTGACCCCCAACTGAGCTGACTCGGCCTTTGAAACGATTCGAGTGACAAGCTTGGTACCAAACCAAGAAAATCAGGGTATGAATGAATGGATTGGTAACAAAATGGTCAATTCGTCCCAATCCATACTAAATTCACCAAGTGATTGTGGGAATGCATAGGTCACACACATGACACTTAAATTCAAAAAAAAAATTAACCTAGAAATATAAACATCGAGACTCTAAACCTACTTCATTGTCGAGTAAATTAGCTTTGTAGGATTCCTATACATCATAACACTATTTGGAGTAAAACACAACTTGCTTTGTAGGCCCTAGATGCCACCCATGTTCAAAATAGTCAATTTATAAAGCAACCCCCAAATACAAAAACGTTCTTCACAAAATAGGGCATGAACCATGTGAACAACCTTCCAAGTGGACCAGCTCAAGGAGTAACCTCCAAGCATGTAATATCTCTCATGAAATGGTGTATAAAAGAGTTTGAGCATGCTTCAAATGATGACTTCATCCTTTGGTAGGGTTGAACACTACCCTTATGCATGTGTCTCCAAGCATGAATGTTACTCAAAAAATGAGAGAAGGCCTTCCTCTAACAATAAACCAGTACAGCAAGGTGAATTGGCCCTATTTAGGGCTTCCAAAACAAACTTGGTATTTTCAATGTGACACTGGGACCAATGTTGGGCATTCCTAATGGCATAAACGACTCTAGAATCAAGTATGAGCATCAAAGGGACAAATCTGAGCACTTTGGGAGCATTTTGAAGGTCACAACAAACAGTAAAGCATATCAAATCAGCTATAATTAGGCCAACTTTAAAATCCGGGCACATTGTAGCAATAAAAGATGATGATCAATGGCAATAGGAGCAGGTCTTTGTGGAAATTGAACCAGGTGATAGATTAATTTTACTCACAAAAATTAACAATTGATCATGCAAAATCACTCACAAAGAGACTGAAAATTGGAGCTGAAAACTAAACTGTATTAAATCAGTGTACAATAGCCAACCCTGTATAATAATAGGTTGTTGTATAAATAACATACATCAGGGATTCGAATGCATGAGGATCAATTCGAATCTAGCATAAAGCAGGCTTACCAAAAATAAGCAAATCCCCCATAAGTGTAAAAAGTTGATCCCAAATCTGTCATGGAGCTCACGAATTGGAAAAAAGGCTTAGGAAATCTAAAGAGTGGTGGAATGGCAGCTCATACATGCTTTTTCAATGAGAAAATAGAGGAGGATGTGTAGGACAAAAAACTAGTCAACCTCACCTAGTCTAGCTTTTCCTTTTGCCTTAAAACACTGAAAAAGCAGGCAATAAAGCAGAAAAAGCAGAAGGGCACCTAGGAGGCCAAGAATAAAGAAGAATTGATTCTTTTAGCTCTCCCATGCACTACATGAGTCAAATAAGGAAAGTTTGACCATTATAGATAGGCAAATGATAACTTGCACAAGGTGGGACACATGAACTAGGCAAATAAGATAAAAATAATGAAATTAATGTCTAAGTGGGTAAACTATGGGTTGATTATTCTAACACCCCCCCTTAAGCCTAATTATGAGTAATATATCAGAAATTATAGGGCCTAGCAACAAGGCTTAGTCACCCTTTACATACTGCATGTCCATTTAAACAAGGAAAGAGGCAAAACCAACTTGGGAAAAACCTCCCTTAAACATGGACTGTAAAACAAAAGTGTAGAATCTTGTCTTCACTCATGCTTTCATAGCATGATCAGCAATCCCCAGCAGTGATTTGAGATTTCTGAATGTCTTCTCACAAAATTCTTTGGTGAAGATATCAGCTACTTGTTCTGAAGATGAACAGAAGAGTAGGTGAATGGTGCCATCATGCACAAGTTCTCTGATGTAGTGAATATGGATCTCAATGTGTCTGGTTCTCTGCTTCTGAACTAGATCCTTGTAGATTCGAATGGTACTCTGGTTATCGCAGTAGATGGTAGTTGAGTACTCTGGTTCAAAGCCACACTCTCTAAGTAAACCCTGCAACCATAAACATTGAGTTGCTGCATTAACAACTCCTCTGTACTCTGCTTCTGTAGATGAGAGTGCAATGGCACTCTGTTTCTTGCTTGACCAGATGATTGGCCCTTCTGCAAGCATGAACACATATCCTGAAGTGGACTTTCTATCTGTGCTATCACCTACCCAATCACTGTCAGTAAATCCAATCAAATCAAGAACAGATTTTGCTTTATAGAAGATCCCATGTGTCCTTGTTCCCTGAACAAAGTTAAGGATCCTTTTGGCTGCTTTCCAATGGATCTCTTGAGGCTGATCCATGAATCTAGAAGCCATACTTACTGCATAAGAAATATCAGGTCTAGTATGTGTCAAATACAACAAACATCCAATCAATTGCCTATACAGTGTATTGTTTACCATCGGTGAAGAATCAGCTTCTTCCAGCTTCACTCCTGAAAGGAAAGGAGTTTTGCTTGCTTTGCAATCCTTCATTTTGAATTTTTTCAGCAAGTCCAATGCATATTTGGACTGGTGCACCTTGATTCCAGCTTTGTTTTGAGCAATATCAAGCCCCAAAAATTGACTTAAGAGCCCCAAATCTTTCATGGAGAAGGCTTGGTTCATAGCTCCTTTTAAGGAAGCAATCTCAGCCTGTGAGCTTCATGTAATGAGGATTTAATCAACATATAACACAATGATCATTAATGAACCATTAAATAACTTCAAATATACATTTGGATCTGATTTGCATCGAAAAAAATTCAGTGATAGCAAGAAGCTATCGATCTTGGCATACCAAGCCCTGGGGGCTTGCTTTAGCCCATACAATGACTTTCTCAACCTGCACACAAGAGAAGGGTTAGTAGAAAAACCTTGAGGCTGCTGCATATATATCTCTTCAGTGAGATCTCCATTCAGGAAGGCACATTTTACATCCATGTGATGTACCTCCCATTGCCTTGAGGCTGCAATGGCTAAGGCTAGCCTGATGGAATCCATCTTTGCCACTGGGGAAAAAGTCTCATTGTAATCTATGCCATGAACCTATGAGTAGCCCTTGGCTACCAATCTAGAATTGTACTTCAGTGGTGAACCATCAGCAGAAAATTTGGTCTTATAGACCCACTTACACTGTACTAGTTTTCTTCCTGGGGGGAGATCCACTAGCTCCCAAGTGTTTCTCTTCTGGAGTGAGCTGAACTCCTCCTTCATGGTTGTTTTCCATCTTGAATCTCCTGCTGCTTCTTCATATGTTTGAGGATTAGAATCCACCATCAAATAGCATTTTTCAGCAAACATAGGATCCTTCATGCACAGACCACTCTCAAACTGAGATCTAGTCCTCCTTGGGTCATTGGGATCCCCAGCTAGCTCACCTGCTACATGTAGTGTCTTGGCTACCCATTTTGGCCTTGTGGGGCTGTTAGGGTCTGCAATAAACTCATCTCCATCAGACAACTTAGAATCAGCATGTTCAACAAACTCTTTACTTACTTCTTGAGGTTCAGGTGGTGAATAGGCTTCACCAACTTCCACTGTTGCAAGGGGTTCTTCTTCAAACTGAACACACCTTTAAATGAAGGCTTTGTTTGTGGTAAAATTTATCAACTTGTACCCTTTTGAATCTTCAGAGTATCCAACAAAAATACACTCTTGGCTTTGGGGCTGCAAATCCTTCCTCTTCTCTGTCGGGATTCTAGCCCAAGCCTTTGAGCCAAAAATCCTGAAATGGGTCACATCTGGCTCGTGCCCACTCCATGCTTCGAAGGGAGTCATGCCATCAAGCTATTTGTGAGGCACCCTATTCTGAATATAGGCTGCACAGTTGATAGCTTCATCCCAGTACTTTGGTGGCAAATTTTTGGCCTCCATCATGCATGTTGCCATCTCCTTCAGTGATCTGTTCTTCCTCTCAGCAACACCTTTTTGTTGTGGTGTGTAAGGGATAGAATGCTGCATCTGAATACCTGCATCTACGCAATAATTAATAAACTCAGACTTGACATACTCACCACCATTGTCAGATCTGAGGGCCTTGAGTTTCCTTCCAGACTGGTTTTCAACCAAAGCCTTAGAGACTTTCAATAGGCCAAAAACTTCAGACTTGTGTTTCAGAAAGTGAACCCAGCAATACCTGGAAAAGTCATCAATAAAATTCAATGCATATTTTTCCTGACTCATGGACATATGAGGGAATGGGCCAGCAACATCACTGTGGATCAGCTTGAGGGGTGCAGAGGTTCTCTCATGACTAGCTCTCTCAAATTTGTGCTCTGGGTGTTTTCCTAGGATACAACCTTGGCAGACTCCTTTGGAAAATTTTATCTTGGGCAACCCTATGACCATCTCTTTTTCACTAAGATCATAAAGATACTTGTAATTTACGTGGCCATATATTTCATGCCAAAGCTTGCTGGCTTCATTAGCATGAATGAGAAGAGCAGAGGGGTTTGAGTAAGGTAGGAAGTGTGAGAACATGTATACCTTTTGAGCATGATTTGCAACTCCTTTTGCAATGACTCTACCACTTGAGATCTCTGTGATCTCAACTTCATCGGAGGAGAATATGCCCTTCTTAGGAGACCCATTCTGGGTCATCTGGTACACTGATAGGAGGTTGGAGGTGAGACCAGGCACGTACAACACATTGCTGAACTGACCATGATCAAGATCTATCCTTCCTTTGCCTTTACTTTCAGTGAGAGATTCATCTCCCAGTACAATAGATGGTCCTTTCGACATATCCAGTGAGGAGAAGGCCTCCTTAATTGAAACCATATGTCTTGAAGCTCCAGAATCAATGATAAAACTAGGTGAGCTTGATGTGCCAGCAACTAGAGCATGAACTCTCTCTCTGTCATCTGAACTTGATCCTCCTTCTCTCTTCTTTGAGCTTTCTGGAAGGGAGATGCCATTCTTCTCCAGGAGTTGGGTCAGCATGTCTATCTGCTTTTTCATACAAGAGCTTTCAGAGTGATTTCCCTTATTGCAGTATGCGCACTTGTTCATTTCACCTTTGTTTTTCTTCTTCTGGTAGTTCTTCTTGGCACCTTGTTGATCCTCCGGAGACTGTTTCTTGTCTCTCTTTTGCTCAGGTGGCTTTTTAGCTTTCTTTTTGCTTTTTAAATCCACCCTCAAATATCCAGCAATCAAAGCTTGATCTTTGGATGGTTTGATGGTGCCCATCATCACCAGCTTGTCCTGTTCTTGTGTGAGAGATTCCATGAAATCTGCAAGGCTAGGCATCTTCCAGGTTCGAGCTGTCAGTTTTGTCGCATAGAAGGTCAAAACAAACACTGAATAATCAGGGCCCAGGTTTGAGAGGATGGCCAGTATGAGCTGATCATCTTTCTTTTCGATACCACACTGTTTCAGCTGCAAAACTAGTGCTTTGAACTTGGAGAAATATAGCTGCAGGGATTCAAAGCTCGTTGGACTCAGAGAAATCAGCTCATTTTCAATTTGATGTCCCCTCATCTCATCTGTCTTTCCAAAAACATTAGCAAGCTTCTCCCATAATTCATTCGGTGATGTCAATCCATCAAGATGGAAAAGGAGGTCTCTGGAAATACTCAGACACAGGAGGCCATAAGCCTCATCCCTCTTGTTGTGCCATTTTATCTTCTCTGTAGCTGCATTGGGCCCTGCTTCTGTTGCCATAGTCACCCTGTATAGGCCTTTCGGTCTCAACAGTATCTCCATCTCTGCTTTCCATTCAAATAAATTGAAGGGAGTCAAGAAAGTTTTCTGTGATTGATCCATAACTTAGAAAATCGGTCCCGGCTGTCAGTAGAAGGCTCCCAGTCACTGATGTCGAACCTGCAAAACAATTTTTGAAGGAGAGAAACAACCTACAATGGCTTTGATACCATGTGGAAATTGAACCAGGTGATAGATTAATTTTACTCACAACAATTAACAATTGATCATGCAAAATCACTCACAAAGAGATTGAAAATTGGAGCTGAACACTAAACTGTATTAAATCAGTGTATAATAGCCAACCCTGTATAATAATAGGTTTCTATATAAATAACATACATCAGGGATTCGAATGCATGAGGAGCAATTCGAATCTAGCATAACGCAGGCTTACCAAAAATAAGCAAATCCCCCATAGGTGTAAAAAGCTGATCCCAAATTTGTCATGGAGCTCACAAATTGGAAAAAAGGATTAGGCAAGATAAATAGTGGTGGAATGGCAGCTCATACATGCTTTTGCATGGAGAAAAGAGAGGAGGATGTGTAGGACAAAAAACTAGTCAACCTCACCTAGTCTAGCTTTTCCTTTTGCCTTAAAACACTGAAAAAGCAGGCAATAAAGCAGAAAAAGCAGAAGGGCACCTAGAAGGCCAGGAATAAAGTAGAATTGATTCCTTTAGCTCTCCCATGCACTACATGAGTCAAATAAGGCAAGTTTGACCATTATAGATAGGCAAATGACAACTTGTACAAGGTGGAACACATGAACTAGGCAAATAAGACAAAAATAATGAAATTAATGTCTAAGTGGGTAAACTATGGGTTGATTATTCTAACAGTATTTGCAATTCTGGCTGTGAAAATGAGAAATATGTGGGTGAAAGCAACCCTAAAATCTCATTCATATTCCTTATAGCATCATCCACATGAATTCTAGGCACAAACAAACCTGTTTGACAGTCAAAAAGGGTATGAAGCAACCCTATTTCACCATCTTGAGCACCCTTGTGCACTTAGCCATCACCAAATAGGTGTACCTCTAAATCTGAGGCAAATTGGAGGGTTAAAAGGTAGTTCTGGGCATGAATATCCCCATGAAAAGTGACGGACAATGGAAAAACAAGCTTTGAGAAATGTTTGGTTGAATTTGAGGGTTGAAATGACATTAACAAACAATTATGGGCACAGATATGGACATAAAGAGCAGGCTTGGTCACTCCAATAGCCTCAAACCTTCATTCTGGGAATAAATAAGGGCTGTTCCAACCTCCTAAACAACAATTTATAGTGGTATCATGAATTCTAGGTGCTTTTTCTCCACAAAAGGGGGGTAAACAAACCTAAATAAAACCAATACCATTTAATTTCAGACCCTATAAACCAAGTTGTATTGTGCTTTAGGTGATTCTCGACAGTCTCTTGAAGGAGATCAATACCAAATAATAGTCTTTGGTGGCTTTCCTTGCAACTATAGGTCACAAAACAACCCTAAAAATCTATGGACCTGTGCACAAGAGAAGTAACAACCCCAGTTGGCCCTAAAATACCAAGTTTGTTCTGCATTAAGGGCCCCTGTCAGTGCAATGATTCTTCCCAATGTTTGACAGTTTCCCTATGATTGCCATTACATGATTTCCTTCTATAGACCACTATTGTGGTTTCATCATTGCTCCCATTCAAGAACAAAAAAGTACACATGACTTCTCTCCCTACATTAAGTCCACTTGCACATAATGACTAGCTTTGGTACTTCCTAACTTTTCATTATTCCTTTTGACAACAAAAGTGAAACATGAAACAATATCCTTGCTTTCAGCATCTTGCTCCGCTGATGGATTTGATCAAACTGCATAAGTACTTTGCTCCCAAAGTAAATATTTTGGGACCTATGAACAAAGGGGAACAATATGAATGGTTGAAGGACTCCAATGGAGGACGAATTGATGCCCTGTTCTTCCTACCCAAAGGTCCTTTTATAATGAATATTATCCCTAACTTATCATTGATTTGTAGTCTTCTATTGTTCACCCATACTGCTCTATGAAACAAAGTTTTTTGTCAATCTAGTATGTATATTCATTATGATTCTTGTTTTCACATATTATTTTTCAACCCTAAGGAAACGATAACTTGTTTTCCCATACTAATTTTCAAACCTAAGGCAATCCCATAGTATAAAGAACCAAAAACGACTATAACCCACAAATCAAAAGGCTCTTAAATTAACCATATCATGCCTTCCTCAATGATTTGATGAAAACAAGGGGATGGCAAAAGGGAAAGTAAACATCAAATATC
>LPNX010109404.1:219014-314717 GCA_001517045.1 Pseudotsuga menziesii | reverse complement strand
GGTTTTAAATACTATTTTCTTAAGTCCATTGTGCCCAATTTCTAGCATTCTTAGCCTTGCATGATGAGATTGTAGTCTATTATGAAAATTTTACTATTCCTCATTATCTAATACATTTTAGTTTTTTATTTGATGATGATGATGATGATGGTTAATGTCCCCCGAGACCAAAATTTGGTCTATCGGATCTTAAAAAGGAAATTAATCATTTATTTAACTAAATATACATTTAAGTTATGATGGCAATTTGGTGTATCAGTGTGAAGTTTGAGAGCTTGTAGCATCTCTAGAGAATCTTGGATAAAGATTGAGGAAATCTGAAAGCATTTTATAACTTACAATCCTAAAATTAAACGTAAGATGGAATATCCTATTCTCCTAATTGAAGTTGGTATTTCCCCCATTGAGAGCGTAGCTATAACTACATACCTAATGTACATGAAAAAACTTAAATAGTGCGACGTTAGCATGAATTGTCATCATCCTTCTTCTTTATGTTGATGATATTTTTATTCTGAAAATATTTCACTGTGATCTTGATAAGCAATTAAGAATTCTCAAGGATTTCTTCTTTGGTATGGACATGACCATCAATACCGACAAAACCAAAGCTATGATCAATGATAAAATCTAATAAAGTCACTTACACTCATTTTTTATATGACAATAGGAACTTGGAGGAAGTGACTTCCTACAATTATCTTGGGATTGATATACATCACAAGCTTAACTAGAACTAAAAAATCAAGAAAATGATCAGTGGAGGGAGGAAAGCTTATTTTGGTCTTGAAAACAATTGTAAGTCAACAAACTTTGTGATGTGGGATAAAAAATAGATAAAAAAAATCATCTTTGAAACTCTTGTCATTGTCGTTCTCTTGTATCGGTGTGAAGTTGGAGACCTTGTAGCATCTATAGAGAATATTGGATAAAGATTGAGGAAATCCAAAAGCATTTTATAACTTACAATGCTAAAATTAAAAGTAAGATGGAATATCCTATTCTCCTCATTGAAGTTGGTATTTCCCCCCATTGAGAGCATAGATATAACTACATACCTAATGTACAAGAAAAAACTTAAATAGCTTGGAAGAATAGAGTTGTCAGAATAAGGACATGTTGCCGTGGTTAAAGATGTGGAGAATTGATGAAAATGTCACTTTGAAAAATATAAATGATATTGAAAATATGATTGCTTAGAAGTTCAAAGAGAAGTTGTGGTGTGATTAAAATTTAGAGGATAAAAGAAAATTAAGATATTTCAAGAAGGCCATTAACCCTAAACTTTAACATCAAATTCTCTCTTCATTTTAACCAGGGTAAAGAAGAAGATCCATATAGCTAAAATTAAAACTAACTCTCATGAGATGCATAGTGGAACATGGGGTTGGATCTTTCAACTCTGTCCAAAATTTTTTTACAAAACAAAACTTGCCTAACATTCCACCCATCAAAATTATAGTAACTTAGGAGCACTCATTCTAATCCAAGCTTGTTAGGTAGACAAATAAACTCTAAAGTAAACCTAGTTCATTTCTTTAAAGCAAACCAAGTAGTTCCATATTTTTTCTTAAAGTTAGATAAACCAAAATTCTCTAAATCCACTTTAAGTAACATCATCATCATATCTATTTTTTATTTAAAAATTATTTTACAAAAAATATGATAGTAAACCGTGTAATTATCATGATCATGATCATCATATCCATGTTTTTTTTACTAATTAAAAAAAATTAAAACAATAAAACATTTAATTAAAACATCATATTTTTATTTTATTTTAAAAATTATTGATTAACAAATATTACGCTCATAAAATAAAAGATAATTATTAAACCATGACAAAATGATCCATGGTGCATCCACCATGAAACTAAAAGTTTGAACCAATTCAATATTATATCGCTACTGGGTCTACACTATTAAGACTATTATTATATAGGTTTGAACCAATGATATTGCAAGTAGTATGCATTATATCGCTACTTGCTTTACACTTTTAAGATCTTATTATTTATATATATTATTTTATATAAAAATATTTACTAATTAATTTAGCTAAACACTAAATTATGTAAATTATATGCTATTAAAAATATAAATATAAGAACTTATTTTTATAAATATGTTTTTTTATAAATATTATTACAATTTTCTTTATAAAATCTTTAAAAATAGTAAGATGAAGAATTGAAGTTTCTCTCTCAATACACCACTAAGAAGACATTAGCACTTTATTGGATTTCTAGATTTATTAAATAGATTCATTCAATACATTTAAACAATATCATATATATATTGTTTTTTTAAATTAGTGTTTTTCTATATATTCTTTAAATAAATTTAAATTTATTTTGTTTTTATTTAATATTTATATGAATGAATAAATAAATTAAACTTTTTGTAAGACAATAAATCTAAATTAAAATTTATATTCTATATATATAAAAGACCGTGCCTATTTAGAAACAATCATATCCAAACCTTTAACATAAAAATAAATCTTTTAAGAAGTAAGTAACCAAAATTAATACTAATAAACTTTAACTATCATTTTTATTCAATCTTTTAAAATTTATTTATTTAAAAATATATATTTATAAACACGATTGCTAATAATATAAATAAACTTTAACTATAATTTTTATTCACATAATCTTTTAAAATTTATTTATATAAAAATATATATTTATAAACACAAATGTCAATAGTAAAAATCGAAAATAATTTTTAAAAAACAATTTCAATTATTAAACCAAAATAAGAAATTGGATATATATAAAAATACATAATTTACTCATGTAGAATTTCGTATAAACCCATCATAGGCAATCATAATGTGAAAGCAAAGGGCTGAGCAAGGATAATTCACGTTCTAAACAATGATATGAGATATGATAGGTAGCAAACGAAAATTACAAGGCCGCTTATATTGGCAGGAAAACCTTTGGTTGCATCACTGGTACTGGAATCCATGTGTTCTTGAACGTTGAAATCCCCTGCATAAACCAACAAATGATCATGCTAAATTAAAATTTTCCAAATTCATAAGCAAAGGTTTCAATAAAAATTTGTGACTCTTATCATTTCTGGAAAATTACATGCAAGATCTGTAACTTCTTGAAAGTTGGTAGTCGCAATAAAAAATTACATGCAAGATCTGTAACTTCTTGAAAGTTGGTAGTCGCAATAAAATGTTTTCAAGTATGGGATACTTGCCAGTGTGATTTGAACTTATAGTTTTTGTTTAGAACATAAAACTTTATAAGCTAATTACCAATAACCCACACACTTATACAAGATTTATCAACTAAAGTAAAGTAAGTATTTTATGTATAATGTTTATAAGTGTGAAAAAATAAGGTTGATAATTTTGGGCGCTTATTAACGAGCTTGACGCAAAGCAATGATTGTTGTTACAGAGCAATGTTACATACTGTTGAATTTTAAGGTTTTAAGGTGTTAAGATCCAACTGAACAATAAACCTAAAACCTAAAACAACAATTATTACTCTGCGAACAAAAACTAATTAATTAATTTTGACAATAATTTGTACCTTGTTTATCCGTGTTACTGCAGCCATCTGAAATTGTTTGTCTGATATCGTCGATGGTAGCCTTGTTGTGGAATTCGAAATTAGAGAGTATCTGGTCGACGCATGTCAACACCAGCTGCATTTGCTGATAGCAACCGCCATTGCAGTATTCATCAGTTTCATCGTGAGGAATGTCGAGAGAGCCGCTCGGGGACAATCGCTGCTCCGGTTTGCACGTATCAGCCTTCATTCAATTCAACCGCATGAAAATCTCATTATACAAAACCTCCATTATCATATTACAAATAATTCCAATTTAAACCATAATACAAATATAACGCAGTTACATGATTGAAACATTGCAGCGCTTTCCCTACTATCATCGGTGGATCCTCAAAAGGAGCATGAGCATCATCATTATCTGGGTCAAACATCGTCGATCATAGCACTTCATTAGTTTAATGTTCAAGAACTGCAATCCAGAACCTAAACTTCATTAGTTTAATGTTCAAGAACTGCAAGAACCTAAAATTTATTACCTGTAGCAGCACAGACCAAAAGTATGAGAAAAAACAGAGCGCTTGCATGCAAGAGAGTTTTGCTGCTGATCTCCATTACAACTTGATGGAGAATAAATGCTTCTAATTACTTGTGTGTTATCTCAAAATATGAAAGTATATAAGAATGTCGTGTCGCGCTTTGCATTATGGGTTGATAGTGGCAGTTGAATTACCTCACTACCTTTTTCTTACACAAAAGCTTATAATTGTCTCTTTCCTTTTGAAAATTCAAGCTGACGGAAGATCCACCTTTTAATAGCAAGGAATTATGGGTTATACTCGTTTCCTAAAGTGGGTGGCACCTGCTCCCGAAAAATGTGTCACGTGTTTTACTGTCACCGAACCATATTTCCTTTTATTCCTTCAGATATTGTTTTAAATATAATTTGAAATTATTATATGTGGGTGACCTTTCCTGTGCACCCTCGTCTCATGGCCCGAGGTCTGAAAAAAACCAGAACAGCTGGCTCCGATGGTACCACTTGCTATAACAGATGGCAATGGGATATAATTTTTATTTTTTTAATTTTATTATTATGATGTCATTGTTGCCACATGTCAACTCAAATCCAGATACCAAATTCCAAAGTTTACGTCATCTTCTATCCACCAATAAGTTGTTTACAAAATAGTTTTTTAACAAAATTAAAAAAAAAAATTACAAATCCCTAAGTTATACTTTACAAAACAGATTTTAATTTTTTTGATAGAGAGCAACTAATACAAAGTCAAAAGAGTTTGACTTGCAGCCGATTACAATATGCCTTTCCTGCCGCAGGTATAATAAAGTCGAACATAAATTTCTAAACTACTAGAAATGTTAATGAGGTGATAAAAAACAATTTACATGGTCTCTTTCCTACTAAGAAAGCATGATTTTTGCAAATAGAAAATCTATAAATTTGGTACCATTTTTCAAAATACCAAACCAATCTAAATACATTGAGAGAGAATAATTAAGGAATATGGAAATCTTATAGCACCAACAAAGTGATGGCCATATAGGGATAGTGAGCACCAATTATTGTATCATTTAAAGCAATGGGGAAAGTGAAAATTAAATTACGATTTGGTAATTTTTTTACCCTATATTAGTGCACCTAATTGTAAGATGCACTACTGCATTTGTTTAGTACCATTAGAGATTTTTTTAATATATTAATGTATGTATCATTTGTTACTACTCACCGGTGCATGATATTTTTATTAAAAGCATAGATTGGTTTTTGTAATTTATTTTATTAAAAACCAATTGTATAGCATGTTTTGCCACACCTGATACGTCATGCTTTGATGGCATATTCTTGTTCCTATGTAGAGTATTTTTATTCCATTTGCTCAATATTAACATGATGCTCTAGATGAACCCCTTAAAAGAATTATATATATATATATATATATATATATATACGTAGATCACAAGTCTACAACCTACATATATGCAGCTTGCACCACTATCACCTGCGTACATCAGGAATTATGCTCAAAAAATAAAAATATTTGGAGTTTTCCCCATCAAGTAACGAATGACTTGATCCTTGGCATTCCACATGTCAGGAAACCCTCTGATTCAACTCTTCACTTCCCATTTAGGGGCTATATATTTAGCTACTATGAAGAATCAAAGGAGAAGAGCTTTAGAGAGAAAATATATTATAGTGAAATTGTGCCCCATTCTTGTATGCTTGAGTTTGCATCCCTTTTTCCTTGAATTAGACATTAGTGCTCTTTCCCAAGCTTTCCATTTTCTTTGTAAGCTTTCCTTTGTATGGAGGATTGAAGTGGTGGAGGCCTAGGTGGAGGGACTTAGTTTCTCCATTTCAACAAGGTTCCGACAGAGGTTGTCATTTGTATCTTTGTTTACATTAATAGAAATATCCATTTCTCATCCATTACATGTGTAATTATGAATATTTGTATCCGTGGATGTAATTACTTTGCTTACCTATTGGAATTGAATATTCTATATTAGGCTCTAACACTTTACATATATCATACTTGTATATTTCTTTTTTTTGAGGATGAAGTGTAGGTACAAGTTTGATTGAAATCTCAATGGGGATATTCTTTGAACGTCTGAAATAAGGTACAATTCTTATCCCTTAGTGTTAGTTTCATTCATATATTTATCATGTTTGGAAATGGATCAGTTTCTAGTGTCATGTTGTCTATTGTGTTCCACCCCAAGCCATAGGAAATTTTCTCCGTAACAGAATTGGTGACTCCACTGGGGAATTCCTTTTTGTTGGGGTTTGGGTGCATGATTTGCTTGATTTGCTCTCTACTTCTCTACGTTTCTGTGTCACGTTCAGTAGTGTGTTAATTCATTGGAAGTCCCTTGAAGTAATTTGGGTCTTAGCTTACTTTTACCACTTCTCCCTTTGTATACACAGTTCATATAACTTACAGTCATGTATATACATGGGTTGCAATACATACAGTAGCGTACATGCACTACTATGCTTTGAAGAGTCGCATACATATGCTATTGTTCTTTTAACAACCATGTACATACGCTACTATTCTTCAAACAATCGCGTACATCTCCTTATTTTATTGGTATTTTTATGTGGGGATTTTCTAGGTGGGTTGTGATTGTTGTTGAGTCTTCCCAGGATTATGTGTTGGCGGTTCACTGCTTCTATTATGGCCATAAACTGATTTTTCATTGATTTTATTTGAAATTTGTTCTTGTAATTTACCTACTTTTTTTATTTATTATTAATGCATTAACCTTCTTAGACTTAGTACCTTGATTGGCTTATATTTACTGCTTGTTGCAGGGTTTGAGAGTTTGTAGGGTCTTTTTATTGCATTTTCATTGCATTTATAGTGAAAATACAAAAATATTTTTATCTTTGCATGTTTATTGCATTGTGCATATGCATTGATTTGGTACTTGCATTAGGTTTGGTTAGATGAAATTAGTGTTCAGGATTTCATGCAGGAATGATTGTATTGGCATTTGAAGTGGAAATTTTTGCATTACATGTAGTGCCATACTGTTTTTTAATGATTAAAAACAAAGTTGCACTTGGCATTGTTTTTTAGGTGTGCATATTTAACTTCATTGATGATTCGTAACATCATTAGTTTCACATTCATTACCCTTCAGTAATCACAACCATTAAAATTAACGCTTAAATTAAAATTGATTACACTTTTTATTTAATAGAGGTGCACCAACAAGCTTAGGTTGTAGAGTCTTGGAATAGCGTGTCGTGAGTAAATTTTTCCAATACTATGAAACAAAAAAATTAGATGTCTGTCCAAGTTAGAATTGAATTCCTTGGTATAATTAGTGTTCTCCAGAGGACACTCATACATGGGAGTTAAGCATGAGGAAACGTACACATTAGTGGTGGGGAAAGACCCTTTCCACTTTATGTTGAGCATCGTAGATATTTCCAGGATCTTATTCATATCTAGGGGATTTTGAGGTACCTTTGGTGATTTCTATATTCAATATTTGTTACCATGCCCATACGGTATATCCCACATGTGACTGTCCACCTGAGCATTGATTATATTGAGGTGACCTTAGTTGCCTTACCTAGGTATCGCAGGGGGTACTTGCAGAGGTTATTCTATGAGTGTTTTGGCTAGTTAGGGATCGAACAACACAGTTGATATATGTGTTGAAGATGAGGGCCACTATAATTGGTTACACACCTCTGCTTCTAGTGTATGGGAGTCTTGGGCCTCTCCTCGGAGAGACATACCTGTTGTATTCAGGAGCTCACTTATCCTCCCTCTCTACTAGTTTGCATCTGACTTAGCTTTACTTAGGGGTGTGCTCTTTGTTCACTAGTTGTATTTAGGGATCTTAATTAGTTGATTATTTTTAATTTATGTGGAATCATCATGGATCTATTTCTTACACTATCGATCTTGAAATTTAGCATGAATTTTTCCTTGTGACCCTCCTCCTCCTCCTCAGAAGAGGACTAGGCATTCTAGGAAACCTTTTACACATTGTGATTCACATAGGTTTCTCAACATAAGTACTACATCTGATAACGTGGATTTCCCTTAGTCCCCATCATCTGGAATGGAGAGAATAGCCTTTAAGTTTCCTCCTCATACTACTGTATGGATCTATAGGACTCTGGTCTATGTCAACCCTCGTGTGGTTGGTACTTTCCATACTGCACAACCCCTATTGTTGGATTCTACAGTTGTCCATAGGAATTTTTCCTTAGGAAGGTCAAGTGTTGAAACTAGGTCTACTCCATCTAGCATAGGTCCTTTTACGTTTGGAATGCCATACATCACTATTGATATCCCTCCACCTACCACCAGTCTTAGCACGAACCCTGATGTTGGACTGGGGGGGCACCATATCCCCCTACCTTGCTGATCGATTTGGGAGTGGTCATATTCCACCCTCTACTCCATTTGTGGGAGGATTTTCACTCCCTTCATCTGGTATTAACACTAGAGTTTACTCTTACAGAGGTGATCAGAGATATGTGAACATTGGGGCTACAACTTACATTCCATATTATGTCCCATCATCCTCTACACTTGTTCCTTCAAATTCCTTTCATATGTTGAACCCTCCATATATCATGTGTGGTCCCTCGGGAAGTGCTGCTTCATTTAACTATGTTGTCCTCTCTTTATCAAGTACAGTTGTATCTGGAGGCTACACACCTCCTCATGTTTCTGGGGGTCAATCAGTTTATCAATCCTATAAATATTATTATATGGTGCCTCATTCTCAGGGTATACCAAATTATCAGATTCTCATTCATCCTTATATGGGTCACATGGGAGGTGGTTACTATCCAACTTGTCAAGGCCACAGCCTTTGTCACAATCAACCCTAGGTGAACCAACCCTTTTAGGGGACATGGAACCATATGGAACATCCTAGGATCCCTTTTTTGGCTACCTTAATCTTTCATGTCCTTTCAAAGTTGACCAATGATCTGGTATCTTATGATCTGATGTGATCGGTTGTTCCCACCAAACTTCCTTCAGAAATTCTGAAGTTTGAAGGAAATAATGGTGAGGAACTTGGAGAGCATGTGACTAATTTCCACCTGTGGTTCTCTTCAAACTCACTAAATGATGACTCTGTTCATTTACAACTGTTTCAAAGCATCATCATGGGTGTTGCCGTGAAATGGTATATAGAGCCTCCTAGGGGCACGTATCAGACGTTTAATGACTTATACATGACCTTTATTAACCACTTTCAACTGTTGATACGCTACGATGTCGGCACAGAGCTCTTATTAACATTTCAAAAATATAAATCCACACATATCTTTGATCATATTCAAGAGAGTCATAGATGAAATAGGTTGATTAAGGCCAACATTCCACCCAATTTTTTCTTGGTATGATTCCTCAAATTATTACTGTATATCACGAACGATGTTTCAAAATCCATAGTGACTATTACAAAGAAAACATCCTATGGCTTGGGGTGTACCACAATAGATAGAGAAACCGCAAAAATTAATCCCTTCCCAATATGCAAGAGAAATAAAACATCTAACACTAAAGGATCTAGAAACATGCCTTATTCCAGACGGTTGTAGTAGATCCCCGTTGAGCTTTTTCCATTCTCGCTTGCATTAGCAATTTACTCTCAACAACAGTAAACAAGGCAAGCATGCTATATAAGATAGTGTTAGGACTACTCTAGAATATATAATCAATGATACATAAGCAATTAAACACATCCATGGATTCAATATTCATTTAAATGCACATCATTGGACAAGAAAAGACATTTCTATTAAGTAAATCAGAGATTACATAAGTGACAGCCTCTGTGGGCACGTCTGAGAACCAAAGAAACTGAGTCCTCCACCTAGGCCTCCACCACCTCAATCCTCCATCTCTCGATAGCAAGCTCATAAGAAAAGGCAATATTGGGAAGAACACAAAGTGATCCAAGGGACAAAGGGATGCAGACTCAAGTATAAGCAAGAGACGACAACAATGGACTATAGTTTTCTTGCTCTTCAATTCCTCTTCTTCAATGTATCCAAAGGGTTCCTTATATATTGCTTAAATGGGGTAATGGAAGGTCAAATCTGAGCAATCTAGAAGCATATGGAAGGCCAAGAGACAAGTGACTTAGATCCACATCAAGGAAAACTCCAAAAACATCTGGCCTTTTGCAAAAATCTCAATGTACGGGGGTTTAAGGGTAATATCCGCGTATATATGCGAGAAATGGATTAAAAGTCATGTATAGAAAATAATGAGTTTTTTGAGGGATGATCTTGGAAACATCAAAGGTACAAATATAGTCCATGTGGTCCAAAGAGTCTGCAGAGGGACAGGGAAGGCCATAAAAGTGTGATCAACCATGTGTGGTAAAATCAGCTATAACAGATGCCCCCTAATGTGTGAGGTCAGGAGGGTAACATGATGGCCGAAATACATTATAAATCCATCCTAGAAGTGGAGTGATGAAGAACCAGGTGGAAGAACTAGCCATCCAATAGTATAATACAATAATCAAACTCTGCACATGACCGCAAATAAATATAGCAGTCCTAGATACATAAGAGTACAATGGCCATGAATAAGCATGACATACAAACTGTGACATGTGTGGTCATTTCCACGTACAATATACAATAGATCAGAATCTCCATGATGAAGATATACAAAGGACCAAGATCTCCATAAAAGTTGAAGATATACCATGGATCAAGATCTTAATAATGGCTGGAGATATCTGACATACACTGGAATCAAGTCATGAGAACTGAATTCTCATGAACACTGGCACGATCAAGGAGGTAGCACATAGGAAATGCCACCAATCTGGAAAGTCTGCTACACAAACCGCTACGAGTACATGTCCTACTATGTGAATAGAGGTGTTGAGGTCGAACATAGTAGTCTATCATCTGATTACAGGTCATTGATGTACATTGTTAACAGACGTGAGATCACCCACTGATAATGAAAATGGGAATCAAGGTACTACAGTGCAATCTAACAAGTGTGAATAAATGTGTTGAGGTATAACACTTGGAAGAATCCATCGATTAGGGGACATTGATGTATTCCCAAAACTGTTTATGGCAAGAGAACCTACTACTGATGACTGTAAGTCTCAAGGCACTCAAATGACTCTAGAATCCCATCCCACAATAAATGATCTGAAGTTGATGGGATTGAATCTGATGGAAGGAGGGAATTAAGGAATCCCCCATCAACCAACACGAGGTACTCAACAACATTGTATAATGTGGAAGGACTCGAACAAGATGTGCACGAACCAGTAATAGTACCAGGAATGGCCAACATGCAAAGTCAAGACAACTGAGGAATGGTTGAATCAAGCTTTAACTTCCTTCGAATAAGAGCATAAAGGTGAATGGTGACTAAATGTAGGCAGCATCAACTCGATATACAAAACTGGGACATCTCTGCAACACATGAGGCATCGACAGAGGATCCATAGGGACTGGAAGCTTAACCAGTCGGTGGAGATAAACTCAGAGATATGAGTATAGCTCCTAAATTCAATGTGATAAACTAACCCAACCAACAGATGTGATATACAGTTCTTTATTCGAAGGCAACACGACTTGACTGCTACCAAAGATAACATCTTTTCCTATCAGGCTTTTTGTTTTTTTGTTTTTTTGGACTTTTTCAGATATTTTGAAAATATTGAAAAAGAATAAAAGTGCTTTATAGTTACAAATATAGGAGGAGACGAGTGTCAAAGGGAAAACAAACTAGTTCCAAGCAGTGGAACATACCTATGCTCAATGCAAGGAAACATGTGTTGAATAACGACACTCGGGGGAAAGTCCCCTCTCAGTTAAAAATGGGGAATCAAGCTGCAAAAGATATATAAAATGGATCTGCTTGGCTAGACATGAGACAAGCTTGGGATATATAGCTGATAATCAAAGTCAGGGAAGGTAGCATAAGGCTGAAAAAGGCAAGCAAAACTCATGATAATGCAATTACAACTTGACATATACAAGGCAGTCCCGGGGAAAAGGTTAACCTAAAGGTCAAGAGGAGTATGAAGCTCTTTCTCAAAGTCATGGCAGTAATATAAAAAGGACTCCCACACCCTAAAGAAAAAATGTCGGCATGGGCACCAAATGAAAAACAGGATCTAACTAGGGCACCCATGTATGGTAAAGCTCTACCATTCACAACATGTCACTTCTAAAAGCAGCAAGAAGGTTCTGTGATGAGATGGAATGGACTCATACCTAAGGTTAAAATGAAACGGTCATAAGGTTATGCAAAATGCAAACATATGTGAAACCTAACCTATATGCTAGTTTAGACATAACACCTACAGTAGGAACGAACGGATCAAATCCATGGTCAAACCGCACTCAAAATGGACTCCTACATCACCAAATTAGTTCAAATGGTCCAAAATCGTCAAAAACTATAGAAAGTGGGTAAAAATTTCAAAAAATTTCATATCATTTGAAGTTTTTACCCAACATAGTGTATTTGAGCTCAAAACTTCAGAAGCAAATTTCGGGAGCATCGTCCAACGAAATCTCTCCCCGTTTGATCCAAGTAGATTCCCATGCCCTCCTCTTCCAATTTCATGCAAATTTTTTGAATTTTCATGGTCCATTTTATTTTTTAAGCTATCCATACTTGTGCGTTTCAGCCCATGAGGAAATTGGTCTTTTTTCTGTGTATAGGACTCTCCATACACGGAAAAAGCACCAAAACCCGCATGCATATGCGACTGTTTTGAGAACAGTCATGTATAGGGCCGCAAACAAGGTTTTCAAAGGCAAAATTTGATCAAAACTTTGGTTTTTTGTGCAGGATGGTGTTAGAGTGGAGGGAAAGAGAGAATGGTGATGTGGAGGAGGCCATGCAAGGTGATCTTATGGCCCAATAAGAATTATGGGCATGTGGTTTATACAAGTTTTGGTGTCTTGGCATCCTGAGGGCCAAACCAAGACTACTCCATCTATTGGTGGAATACTAGGATCCATAATTTGAGACATTTCAGATTGATGGGATGTCGCTCAGCATTAAGGTTGAGGAAATATACTTTATCGCTGGTTTGTCTCGACAAGGAGAGATGGTGAACCTCTGATCTCGTGGTTCAGGAGGTGAGTTGACTATTGATGAGGACAAAGCTGTGTACTGCTTTCCAGAGACAGAAAAGGTTGGGAGTTAAATCCCAACAACTCTATCCAAATTCTAGGGCTGAAGGCCATACTTTTGGCATTAGGTAGGATTGTCGGGTTAGCTTCACTCCACCAGGCCTCATGGCTAATGATGTTCTATGCAGTGGAGTGTATGTGACCTACAGTGCATGACTGGAGTACGGCGTTGTTGAGCAACATGAACCAGTAGCTCAGTGACTTTAAGATGGGAAGGGTGCACAAATTTGGGTTCGGCAACATACTGAGCATGTTCTTCTTTGAGCGAGTGTCAGGGCTAAGCCCTAGGGTGGACATTGTTCCACATGGAGTTGGGGATCCATCCAAGCGACGTTGGGAAAATGTCATGCATAGACTAGGCGAAGGTAGGGTGGATAACCCCTACCCAGCAGACATCTTTCCATGGTGGCAGAGATAGATCGTCACCATAGACGACTATCCCTATGCAGGGATAGACTTCCGTGGAGATATGGATATGCCTCTACCACCAAGAGCAGCTTATGGCCACATAGTTAAAGAATCCCAAACCCACTTTTTAAGTTTCAAATTATTTATTTTTTTTGTGTTTTTTGATATATTGACTCAAAAGACATATTTTTGGTGTGACGACACATAGTGACAATCTGTCATGTGTATGCAGATGTAGGACCACAGTGGCCACAAGGCTTCCCTCGTCATCAATAGAGGGGAATAGGAGACGATATCATGGGTGTGAATGTGGAGTGAATGCTCCAAAGCATCCACACGAACTTCATTCGCTTGACACACAGAGTACCCATGGTGCAAGTCGAGGACTTTCCTGAGGCCATGCAGCATCAGGTGGTTGGTGTACCACGAGAATGGGTTTGACTCTATCGATAGCTAGCTAGATCCGTAGTGCTATATCATGATTAGAACCCCCTTCCTCCTCAGGCTTAGAGACCTAAGTGTATTCATTTTTGTATGACCGTGTATTATATGTTGGTGGCTCGGAAGCCCCAATTTTGTATATGACACTTATGTATGATGACGTCACTTTTTGGATATTAATGAAAAAAAGTTTATGATGATCTATTTTATTTATATTTACATGTGTGTAAAATGTATGTCTGTGATATTCTTATGGTCTATGAAACAAATGCCAATCTAACACATAGTTAGCATATGATTCGGCAAATTGATTAAAAACTCTTGGAACATGAATGTATGTTATATTCTCAAATTTCCGTTCTAGCAATCTCACATGTAAGAATCTTCATAATAATGTCGGATCCCTAATATGATACAAGCCATTAAGCTGTGAAACCACTAACTACGAATCAAGACATACCTCGAGAGAATGAACACCATGTGAAATGGAATCACGCAATAACTGAATGACGGTATTATATTCAACAACATTGTTCGAAGAAGGCCATAAACATACGCCTCCTGAAGACAATACTTGACCCGTAGAAGTATAAATCACCCAAGCAGCCGAAGCTGAGTTTTGAGTGTGGCGGCTAGCACCATTAGCGAATCCTATGTAAATAGAAGACTCCATCGACATCTACCATAAGAAACAAAAGCTAATCAACAAACTTGATCACCATAAGAAAACCTAACTATGCAATGCAAAATTGTACAATAATATACAACAATCAGCCCTAGCCGAAGATTATGCATAGTATTTTTTGAGATAGAGCCCATTTCTAGGCTCTGCCAAGGATGTCCCTTCATAATCAACCAGCTCATAAGCGCCTTTATCTAAGACTCATTTAACCACGTAAGGACCATGTCACATGGGATTAAATTTCCCTACCCCCAAGGGTTCCTTAGCTTGATCCCACAAAAGGACCAAGTCACCTTCAGTAAACCTCCTTGGACAGATAGACTTATCATACTGGACCTTGACGCGACGCTTGTTAACCTCTAGAGCCACTAAGGAATCTCGACGCTGCTCATCAAGCTGCTCTAAGTGGACCAAATGCTCTTCCAATGTGAAAGTGTCAGGTAAAAGATCTATAGCTAGCTTCAGAGAAGGAATTTTGCATTCAACCGGTAAAACTAAATCCACCCCATGTACAAGCTGATATGGAGAGAAACTAGTGGCAGTCTTAACCACGGTTCTATAGTCCCACAAAGCAGGATACAACATAATATGCCAATTAGTCTTGCTTCATGTGATGGTTCATTGGAGAATAGACTTAAGTGATTTATTCGCTGCTTCAACTTGTCCATTCACCCGAGGGTAATAAGAAGATGAATATTCTTGCTTATACCATAACTTGGAAGCCAACTCTTCCATCATTTTATTCTGAAAGTGCCTACCATGGTCAATGACAAGCTCTTTCGGAATGCCAAACCAAGTGATAATCTGGTTGAACACGAAATGTGCGGCTGTCTCACCGTCGGATTTAATTGTGGGAGTAGCCTCTGCCCATTTTGTAAAATAATCGACAACCACAATAATGTGATGATGCCCCCTAGCCAAAGCTAGGTTGCAATCCATAAAGTCAAGCCCCCACTTGGTGAAGGGACTGGTGGTGACAATAGGATGTAACGGGGCTAGATGCGAGCGCATATTTCATGCAAACACCTAGCAAGGGTGGCACTTCTTGACCGCATTAACGCAATATTTGAAGATGGACGGCCAAAAATATCCCGCTCTCAATTTTTTTTGGGCTGTAGAAGGCCCAGATAAATGACCACCACACACCCCTCCATGCAATCATTCAGCACAACCTCAGCCTCATCATGGGTTAAACAACGATGAAAAATGGAATCTACCCCACGGTGGTACAAAGTGTTATCCACTATAAGGTAGTTCTTAGCTACATGATGTAATCGTCGTCGCTCATCCTGTGACAGGTGGGTAGGGACCTTCAATGTTTGCAAATATACAATGATATCCCCATACCATGGGTCCAAAGTTGAGATAAGGAAAATATGCTCATCGACAAACGTATCCTCATAAACTTCCTCCTCCTCCAAACTTGGAAAATTGGATATAAGCTCTGAAAAGATCAATGATTTCTTCAATTTTTCCGAAACAAACTTGAGATCAAACTCTTGCAAAATGACAATCCACTTATTGTATTTTCCCCCAATCATCCTTCTAGTGAGGATGAACTGAAATGGATTGATATCAGCTACAACCAAGGTTTGGTGAAGGAGAATGTAGTGTCTCAAACGCTGAACCACATGAACAGTAACCAAGGCTAGCTTCTCCACATGGGAATAGTGAAGTTCTACATCTATAAGGTTTCGGCTCAAATAATATATGACATGCTCATGGAGCTCCTCATCCTCCTGAACCAAAACCATACCAACTGTTTCCATGGACGCGGCCACATAAATCAAGAAATCACATCTATAGTCATGTAGACTAAGCACAGGGTCCATTGCTAAGGTGCGCTTAAGAGCATCAAAGGAATCTTGGGCTCACTCATCCTAGTAAAAAGGAGTGTCCTTCTTCAAAAGATGCATAAATCCTTTAGTCAAATTGGCAAAATTAACCATGAATCTTTGCAAGAAGTTTTCCATGCCTTGCAAACACTGGAGATGTCTAATATTACGTGGGGGATACAATTGAAGTATTGGCTCAACCTTTAAGGGATCAACTCTTATACCCTCCTTGGATATGATGAATCCTAGAAAGTGACCAACAGTCACGCAAAAGATGCACTTATGAGGATTTAAACTACCCTAGTAATGATGGCATCTTTCGAATACTAATCTCAAATGATATGGATGACGCACTCCCAAATGAGAGTGAGCAGCGAGATCATCCAAATATACTTAGATAATTGTTTTGAGATCGTAAAAAATTAAGGTCATGGCCCATGAAACGTAGCTCCGGTGTTTTTAAGGCCGAAAGGCATCTTTCGATATGTAAAATTACCCCAAGGACAAATAAATGCAGTCTTATGTTGATCCTCGGGCTTAATCTGAATCTGATTATATTTGGAAAAACCGTCCATAAAGGAAAATACCTCACTCCCGGCACACTCATCAAAAATCTAATCAATAAATGGTGTGGGGCAATTATCCTTAGGACATGTGTGATTTAGGTCACAAAAATCAGTGCATATACAGATCGCTCCCTGTTTCTTATCCACCAAAACGAGATTTGAAACCCACTTGATCAAGGGAACGGGATAGGATAAACCAGCTTTCAATAGTTTCTCTATCTCAGCCTTAATGGTGGGTTCTTTTCTAGGATTCACTCCACGCAAACATTGTCGAACTAGCTTCGCATCCAGATAGGTTTTGATCTCATGTTCCACAATACGAGGGTCGATACATGGCATCTCATCGTATGACCATGCAAAGATGTCACGAAACTCTTTAAACATCGCGGTATACTCCTTGATCTCATCATGGGAACAATCCACCCTAATGTAGACATTCTCAACCTTTCTAGGATCGTGAGAAATATTGATAGGAATAGTTGGTGATACATTATCCATGTTTCCATTAGCCATTGGACTAGGAGAGCTTAATGGAACCACAGGGCTACCAATATTCTCTCTAAAAATCTCCCTAAAGTCATCATACTCCATACGATCAAGCTTAGGAAGAAAATATGATCGATGATGCAATTCCTCCCAAGGTTGCTCAACTCCCAACATGGCCTCAAGGATAGCTTCATCCAATGGAAAAACATCATCGAGGAAATCATGTGAGTGAGATGACTCTACTGCCCATGCTGGCAGCACATACGAGTCCTCCTCCTCTATCCGTGAAGAGGAAGGACTAGGCTCTGCAACCTGATCAAGATTCGCTTAATAAGCCACCATCGTTGCAGGAAATGACACATCAGTGTCAGTGGGCACACTCAAAGTACTTAGTGAAGGAAGAATCCAATGATCTTTCCTATGGGTAGTGCAAAAAGACACCGAATTAAACGAGGATGAAGCCCCATCAAAACTAGACCCAATCATAAAAATGGGCATAGGACAATTAAAGGTTCCCATAAGAGAAGGATACATAGTAGCGGATTGAGACAACTTAGGAGAACCTAAGCCCTTCCAACAAGAGAAAGACATCATGGAAGTGACACCTTCTTCATCAATGACAGTGCACTTGACGGTGTTGTTAAGACACTCTACATGAATCAAAATAGACATGTAGTAAGGCAAGCGAGGTTGTACTCCCATGGTTTCAAATTTGATCATAGTAGAAGAGTTATCATCACTGACCCCAAGAGCAGATAACAAATCTTTCCTTTACGGTGGACAACTCTGAAGCACTTATAACACGGACATCACACAAGGATTCTGGCCCAAATCCTTGACAACTGAATATTTCTGGGCGGCTCAGGAATTAGGATTGTGCCCTGAACATTTTAAGATTCCCTTAGGAATGTGAGGTGGAGCTTCAGTTTTATCCATAGGATTTTCGATTCGCAAAGGGATCTCGAGTGGGGAAGGTTCTTTCTCAGGGTCTGGTTGTGACGAACCATCATCTTTTGTATGAGTCACAACATTAGCAGCACTCATCATGTTGATGCATCCATGACCACTAGCGTCCTCCGGCGGGTTTTGATTTCCACCCGATGCACAACCAGAATCAATGGTCCTCGAGTTCATATTATGATTGTTGGGTAAAGGATTAGTTAACATAATTGGGCCATGTGCTATGAACCTTGAGGCATCTTCCATATGAGGGCACAAATGAGTGAGATGGTCCTCCTTAAACAATTTGCAAGGAAAATTCACCTTACGTTTAGACTGCTTCCCCCCCCAGCATTAGTGTTCTTGTCATTATTATTAGCATTTTTTTTCTTGTTCCCACCCTTACGATTATTTTTTCCTTTTTTCTTATTCCTTCTAGGCTACTGGTTTACTTTCAGGTTCAACGTTTGCATAGAAATTACATTCACCGATTGGGTAGGTTGAGACAAAGCCATAGCTTGTCCCGATGCAAATTGGTTAATTGACAATTGGATCACTTGTTTCACAACCGAGTCTATAGGTTTGGTACTTATACAACCCATAATACTATCGGCATGTGGCCCAGGCTTGACCTTGGGGTCGAAATTGGACCTAGGAACATTGGGTATAATCTCATACAAAAGTCCAAATTGAGCATAGATCAAATCCAACTCTTGTTCCCTAAAAATAGCATGTTCCTCATTTTGAAATCCATATGTCAAAACATCCTTCGCTATGTAAGGTAATAAATATTTGAGGAACCACTCAAGAAGAAACTCTGGTGGTATAAAAGCTTTGATTAATTTTTTCCATCTACACAACTCTTGAATATGATCTGAAATGTGTGTGGCTTTATCTTACCAGAAGATTGACAAGAGTTCGGTACCAATGTCGTAACGTATGGGTAACTGGAAATGATTAAGGAAAGTAAGTGCAATATCATCAAATGTAACATAAGCCCCCCCTAGTAACTCTATATACCATTTCGCTGCAGGACCTATTAGGGTGCGTTGAAATAGCCTCAAACAAATGGAATCATCATGTAAGGAATTGGAAGAGCACCAAAGGTGGAAATTGGTGACATGCTCACCAGGATATTCACCAGCCTTACCTTCGAACTTGGGAATGCTTGAAGGAAGCTTGTTAGGGACAACCGGCCATACCGTATTATGAGACATGGGATCGTTCATCAATCTCGATAAGTCAGGTAAGTTCAAAGTTGAAAGGAAAAGGAGCCTAGGTTGAGTCAATCGATTCCATGCTCCCTGGTATTTTTGATTCATGTAAGGTTGATTTCTATAAATACCATGGCCTTGTCCATAATAACGTCCTCCCATTTTACCCATGTAGGGTTTCATGGAAGCATTATGATGTGGGGTGCCTTGATTATGAGGTGCTACAAAGACATAATTGGAAGAGTAAGCGGGTTGTTGATACCCGTACCCATATGGTTGATAATTTTTTCGATAGTGCGGTCCATACGAATGTCCATGAGAAGCTCCATAAGGTGTTCCATGTGATGTACCATGAGAATGTCCATAGTTAAGGGTCTAAGAAGCTCTAGAAGCTAGAACATAAGACAATCTAGAAATAGGTACATGACCTGCTGACACAACAATAGGTACTTGATTCTGAGATACTATTGTGTGAGCAGTCGCAGAATGAACATGGCTAGTAGTAACATTTCAGCCTGAAGGCCCACATGAACTTGGGGGAGGATGAGTCGTTAAAAATGAATTCAAAGGAATGGGGTTTGAAGATGAAGGGACATGTTAAGGAATGTAAGTGGTGTTCCCAATGTTCACTCGTCTCGTTTCTGGTATCCGCATAGGATTACTAACATTAGGTCTAGGATGAACATGTGAAGTTGCCTCCACCACAGGGATGGAGGGTGCAATGTGACTAGTGCTCCCAAATCTCTCCGCATGGAAAGGGATGGGAGTGCCCCCAGGAATATTGTTAGGACCAAATTCTAACTCAACACGATGTGCATAATCAAGTGTAGGTACATCAGACATATCATATCTAACATGACTAGTGCTTATGGGTTCATGGTGAGTCTCGTCACCCGAAAACCAATACTGTCGACCTATGAATGAGGGATCATAACCAGATCATGAAAGTTGTTCATTTAAAGCATCATATGTGCTAATAGGATCTTCCTTCTAAACCTCATGAGGTGGAGAATACATCTCTAGAATATCATCCTCATTATCTCCCATGGTGTGTGAATCAAAGTGAGAAGTAGTCTGCCCGGACTATCTGGTTCTCTCTCCCAAAGGACGAGGAGACGTGGAAGTTGGAAGTCCTACTAAACGAAGAGAATGGAAGGGTGCCGTGCCCAAATCCACAATGAATAAAAAAATAAAAAGACTCAATCTAATTACACAAACCCTAGGTTAATTAGGGTGCACAGAGCATACACCTATAAAATGTAAAGCCAAATCGCAAGCAAACAAGGGTAGGATATGTGAGCTTCCTAATGAAGCAGGTATGTCTCTCCTATGAGAGGATTGAGACTCCCATACACAACAAACAGAGGTTCGTAACCAATTATAGTGTCCCTCATCTTCAATGCATATAGGGACGGTGTTGTCCGACCTTTACCTGGCCAGGACACCTACAGAATAACCTCTGCAAATACCCCCTCGATAACCTAGGTAAGGAAACTAAGGTAACCTCGATATAATCAATGCTCAAGAGGACAGCCACATGAAGGATTGACCGTATGGGCAGGGTAGCAAAGCCTGAAACTCTCGAAAGAGGCCCCAGATACAAATACAATCATGGAAATATCTCTGGTGCTACTTAGTTACAACTAGGGGTCATCCAAATCATAACCTCTCACACTGTCTCATGCTTAACTCCCTTGTAAGAGGAGGATCCTGAGAAACACTAATTATATAAAGGATTTCACACTCTCACCTGGACAGACATCTAATTTTTTTGTTTAGTGGTCTTGGAGAAATGACTCACAATGAACTATTCCAAGACCCTAAAACCTAATCTTGTTGGTGCACCCTAAAAAATAAAAGAGTGTAATTCATTTTATTATGCGTATATTTTAATTGGATTTATTACTCAAAGGGTAAATGGTCATGCAACTAATGATGTTATGATGCAACAATAAGTAAAATGCACACCTAACAATCAATGCAAATGCACTATGTCGAATGAAACAAGGTATGCTACTACGTGAAGTGCAAAATTTTTCCTTCAAATATATATATGCAATCATTTCCTGTATGAAAATATGATTAATATTCACCAAGCAAACCTAATGCAAGTACCATGCTAAACGCAAAATGAAAACAATGCATAACAATGAAAAAAAGCAATTTTTTTTTGTATTTTTTAATTAAATGAGATAAAAAGCAAAAGTATGACTCTACAACCCTCTTGCAAGCACTCACAAATAGTATCCAGGCAAAGCACCAAGGTAAAATAGACCTACTGCACTAATCCCAAAACAAAAAATAGAAAATGAAATGACAAGAACATTTTTCAGAAATCAAATCAAAAAGAGTCTCCGATCAGAAACAGAGGGGAGATACAGAGTCGAGAAGCATCAAAGAAGACTCAGCAATCACCCAAACTCACCCAGCAACACTTAATCTTCCCAAAAAATCAAAAAATCAGGGCATGCGTGATTGTTCTCAGTAAACCTGTGTACATACATGATTTTTCCAGGAAAACCCGCGTGTATACGCGACTGTGAAAGAAAAACTCGCGTATAGGAAGAAAAAGATAAAAAAATAAGGTAAATGGAAAAACTAAGACAAACTTTACTTCTCCATGATACTATTAGGTAATCATGCCCCCAGACCCGACACAGAAATAGAAAAATCAGAGCAATAAAAGCACACTGAACGCCAAAAACCCCCAAATAAAAAAAAAACTAGGAACCTCCCCAATATGGTCACCAATTATGTTATGGAGAAAAATTCCTATGGCTTGGGGTGTACCACAACAGACAAATAAACCACAAAAATCAATCCCTTCCCAATATGTAAGAGAAATAAAACATCTAACACTAAAGGATCTCAAAACATATCTTATTTCAGACAGTTGTAGTATATCCCCATTGAGCTTTTTCCAATCCCACTTGCGTTAGCAATTTACTCTCAACAATAGTAAACAAGGAAAGCATGCTATATAATATAGTGTTAGGACTACTCTAGCATATATAATCAATGATACATGAGCAATTAAACACATCCATGGATTCAATATTCATTTAAATGCACATCATTGGAGAAGAAAAGATATTTCTATTAAGTAAATCAGAGATTACATAAGTGACAACCTCTGTCGGCATGTTTGCGAATCAGAGAAACTGAGTCCTCCACCTGGGCCTCCACCACCTCAATCTTTCATCTCTCGATATCAATCTCACAAGAAAAGGAAATATTGGGAAGAACACAAATTGCTCCAAGGGACAAAGGGATACAGACTCAAGTATAAGCAAGCTACGGCAACAATGGACTATATTTTTCTTGCTCTTCAATTCCTCTTCTTTAATGTATCCAAAGGGTTTCTTATATAGTGCTTAAATGGGGTAATGGAAGGTCAAATCTGAGTGATCTCGAGGAATATGGAAGGCCAAGAGACAAGTGACTTGGATCCACATCAATGAAAACTCAAAAACATTTGGCCTTTTTCACACATCCCAATGTACGCGGGTTTAAGGGTAATATCCGCGTATATACGCTAAAAAGGGATTAAAAGTCGCGTACAACAAATAATGAGTGTTTTTAGGGATGATCTTGGAAACATAAAAGGTACAAAAATAGTCCATGGGGTCCAAAGAGTCTATAGAGGGACAGGAAAGGCCATAAAAGTGTGATCAACCATGTGTGTTAAAATCAGCTATAACAGTGACTAATGAGGAGCAGGATATCTTTAGGGCCCAACAGTTGGATTTAATTTATTCTTAGTCTAGGATTCTTTATGATATTATTCCTAACGTTCCACAGTCAAATTTTTAACCTAATTTGAAACTTGGGCCACATGTCAATGGCATTGTTTCCTCCATGATTACCAAATTCGTAGACTAAGTTACAAAACAAATCTGAAATTTGTCTATTAACCAGTCTGCGACCGGATAGGCTATAGCCTCTACCATACCCAGTGGGTAGATGTACTTTCGGTACATTCGTTGGACTAGAAAGGTAACCAGCAACCCAAAAGGAATACAAGAAAGGGAATAAATAATAAGCACGGTGGGAATAGGAAGGAGAGTCAGAATAATGACAAGAACGCAGATAATTCTAGGGGGGACATGAAACCTAAGAGCAAGGTCAAATTCCCTTGAAATATTTGTGTGGGAGACCATCTCACATACTTGTGCCCTTGTACTAAATATGCCTCGAATTTCATCGCATAGAGCCCACCTGTGTTGACCAACCCTTTACCTCATAATCAAAATATGGCTTGGAGGACCAATGACAATAGAAGTAGTTCTGGTGGGCATCAAAACCCATTGAATGCAGAAGGTGGCCATGGTTGCATCAACATGATGTCAGTTGCTAATGTTTTGACTCACGCACTAGACTATCATCCATCATAACCCAACATGGATAAGGAGCCTGCACCTCCTAAAATTTCATTGTAGATCAATAAGCCTAAAGATATACCTCATATACCTAATGGAGTGCTAAATCATTTGGGGCTCAAACCTAATTTCTGAGCACCCAACACTACTCCATTGTTGAGGATTTGGGTCAGACTCCCTATGCAATGTCAGCTCTAGAAGTTCTTCAGACTTATCCCTCACAAAGGAGAGAATTTTTGTATGCTCTTAGGGTGGTTGATCCTAATGTCTACATCGTAGTTAGATTTGAAACTCATGAGGTCCAACCTCATTTTCCTTACCATGTGGCTTTCTAATTCCATGTGGAGTGTCTAAATAACAGTATTAAATGCATATTTTTTTATGAAGGAACTACAACCTATGTGATGTCTCTATCTTGTTGGAAATTCCTTGGCTCACCCGTGTTATCTAAATCTATTACTATGTTGATCGTGTTTGATGGATGTTCGTTCAAGACACATGGCATTATTCCCTCCCTTCAAGTCCAGTTTGGCACGAAGATTGTGTCGGTCGAAGTTGACGTGGTTGATGCACCCCTTGACTACAATATTTTGTTGGGTCAAAAATATATTTATGTTATGAAAGTGATTGTATCATCCGTATCTCAAGTCGTGTGCTTCCCTTTTGAGGATCGAAAAGTGACGATTAATCATATGTCCTTCAATAATTCTGGTTCATCTAGATCATCGAGATCTACTATCCCGTCCATTGATAATTCTCAGTCAAAAAATGAGAAAATTGGCATCGAAATGTATCTTTTATTAATAGGAACTTTCAATATTTCGAAAGCAATCCTAGCGATTAGTTCCACTCCTTGTAATGACTCGTCACCATTGAGCTCGGTCCCATTTCGCACTAGGTATGTGGATGACCCTTGGACTCTTCCTTCTTCGAGCACTTTGGATCAATATCCTAGACATACTGATATGGATATGTCATCATCTGAGGTAGAAGTTGTTTATCAAGCCATTTTTATCCCACGGTAGACTTTGGTCCTTTCTCTTCGCAGACAGAAGAGGAGGGTCTTCTTACACTTCCTACTTTTGCAGTTGAGAGTCATGACTCTCAAATGATTACCTTGACGATATTTTTCCTTCATATGTAGCAATTCTCAAGGCCATGACTGGTCCAAAACATCCTTGGGAGGAGACGCACCATCAATCCTACTTCCTCCCAAAGCTCAAACGGATCGAGAGTGATGAATTTAGGATGACCTTGAGGGAGAATGTTGGTTATCATGTGGTCCCATTAGGAACTCGTGGTATATATTTTGAAGGGAACATGGTGAATTTATCTCCCACCATTCCTATCAACATTTCTCAGATTCTTGGTAAAATCGAGAATGTTTACATCAGTGCAAATTGTTCTACCGATGAAATCAAGATATAGACCGAGATTTTTAAAGAATTTTGTGACATATTTGCTTGGTCATATGATGAAATTCAAAGAATTGACCCTCGTATTGTTGAACATGAAGTTTAAAACATATCCTAATGCTAAACCTGTTCAACAACGTCATGTGCGATGAACTTTAAAAAGGTTCCTGCTATTAAGTTATAGATAGAGAAGTTACTCAAAGTTGGCTTCATCGATTTGGTTCCCTTGACTGAATGGGAATCCAATCCCATTCTGTTCGATAAGAAACAGGGGACCATCTATGTATGCACAAAATTTAGAGACCTTATTAACGCTTGTCTAAATGATAATTTCCCCACACCATTCATTGAGAATATTTTGAGGGAGTGAGGTATTCTTATTTATGGACAGATTTTCAAGGTATAGCCATTAGAGGAAATTTGGGTTCTAAAATGGGCCTTATAATAAAACGTGCCAACAATAAGTTCTTATGAGTTGGAATTCAAGAACCAATAGAATTCCAATAAAATGAGTCAACCATAATGGTTGAATTGACATATTTGTCATAAAAAAACTACTTTTTTTGTTCATATTTTCGACATATCTCCTTGTGTTTTTACTCAAATTTTGATCTAGAGAGCTTGTTGGATGCAGAATTTGATTCCACATCCAACGAGTACCCACACTACATACTTTTGATGAACCCTTCTAGCCCAAAAACAAGAAATACCTGAAAAAATGTGATAATGTCATCACATTTTTTTCAATTATTTCTTGTTTTTGGGGTAGTGGGGTCTGTCAAAAGTATGTAGTGTGGGTACTCGTTGGATGTCGAATCAAATTCTGCATCCAACAAGCTCTCCCAATCAAAATTTGAGTAAAAACACAGGGATATATGTCAAAAACACGAACACAAAAAGTAGTTTTTCTTTTTTCCTCCAAAATTAATAAATATTATCTTATTATTTTAACTATTATTTAATTATTTTAACTATTATCTAATTATTTTCCTTAGGAGGCCCATTTTAGACCTCAAAATTCCTCTAATGTAAAATCCAAGTCAAGCCCCAAGACCAACATAAGACTGCACTCATTTTTCCTTTGGGTATATTTGCATACCAAAAGATGCCTTTCGGCCTTAAAAATGTTGGAGCTACTTTTTAGCAGGCCATGACTTTTGCCTTCCACAACCTTACGTGTATTATTGAGTTTTATCTGGACGATTTAGTTTCTCACTCTCATTTGAGGGTGGATCACCCAAATCATTTGTGCTTGGTCTTTGAAAGATGTCATCATTATCAAATTTTGTTAAACCCCCAATGGTGCATCTTTTGAATTAAAGTTGGTTGTTTATTAGGTTTTATCGTATCTAAGGAGGGGATTAGGGTCGATCCTTTAAAGGTTGAGGTAATGTTATGATTGTCTCCCCTGCTCATGATTAGGCATCTTCAAAGTTTCCAAGGGATGGGTAACTTCTTACGTAGCTCTGTCATCAACTTTGTCAATTTGACCAAGGGTTTCATGTGCTTATTGAAGAAGGATACTCTATTCATATGGGATGAGTGAGCCCAGGATTCCTTTGACGCCCTTAAGAAATCCTTGGAATCATCCTCCGTGCTTATTCCACCTGACTATAGTCGTGATTTATTATTATATTAGTCGCGTCTCAAGAGACGATTGGTATGGCTCTATTCCAAGAGGATGATGAGATCTGGGAGCACATTATTTACTATCTTAGCTTAAATCTCATTGATGTTGAACTTTGATATAGTCATGTTGAGAAGTTGGAATTAGCGACTGTTCATGCAATCCAGTGGTTGATACATTATATATTACTTCGCCAGGATACGGTCATAGATCATATGAATCCATTTCAATTTGTCTTGACTAGGCGAATGATAGGGGGAAATACAATAAATGGATTGTTATTTTGCAAGAGTTTGACCTCTAGTTTGTTTTGGAAAAATTGAAGAAGTAGTTAGTCTTTGTTGAGCTCATGTCAGATTTTCCTAGTCTGGATGAAGATGAGATCCATGAGGATTCCTTTGCGGATGAAAATATCTTCCTAATTTTGACTACAGACCCTTGGTATGCCAATATTATTGTCTATCTTCAGACTTTGAAGGTCCCCCCTCACCTCTCGAGGGATGAACGTTGACGCTTACGTCATAATTCTAAGAACTACCTTATCATTGGTGACACTTTGTATTGTCGTAGGGTGGATTATATTTTGTGTCATTGTTTGACTCATGATGAGGTTGATACTGTGTTGAATGGTTTCCACGATGAGGCATGTGGTGGTCATTTATCTGGGATTGCTATAGCCCAAAAAATCCCTAGAGCAAGTTATTATTGGCCATCAATCTTCAAAGATTGTGTTAATACGGTCAAGAGATTGAACCCTTGCCAGGTGTTCGCATAGAATATGTGCTCACATCCCACCTCGTTACATCCTATATCATCATCAGTCCCTTCACAAAGTGGGGGTGGACTTTATGGATTGCAACCCAACTTCAGATAGGGGGAATCATCACATTATAGTGTTTGTGTACTTTTTCATGAAATGGGAAGAGGCTATGCCTACAATTAAATATGATGGTGAGACGATCGCTTATTTCATATTCAATTACGTTATCACTCAGTTCAGGATCCCAAAGGAGCTTGTCACTGACCATGGAAGGAGCTTGTCACTGACCATGGAAGGAACTTTCAAAACACGATGATGGCGGATTTAGCCTTGATACTAGGTTATAAGCAAGAACACTCTTCTTCTTACTACCCTCAAGTAAATGGCCAGGTTGAAGCTGTTAATAAGTCCCTTAAGGCCATTCTACAAAGAACCATCACACAAAGCAAAACCAACTGGTATGTTATTATTTTCCCTGCTTTGTGGGCTTACCGAAGTGAATTCAAGACTTCCACTGGATTTTCTCCATATCAATTAGTGCATGGGGTGGAGTCTATTTTACTGGTTGAATGTGAAATTCCTTCATTGAAACTAACCATAGAATTTTTTTCTTGACACTTCTAAGTTGGAGGAGCGCTTGGTCCACTTAGACACCTTGATGAGAAGCATCGGGATGTAGTGGCTCTAGAGATAAATAAGCGTAGTGTTAAGGATCAAGATGATAATTCTTTCCATCCCCATCGATTTAGTGAAGGTGACTTCGTACTCTTGTATGACCAAGATAGTCAACCATTAGGGGCAGGTAAGTTCAACCTCGTCTGGAATGGGCCTTACGTGGTGAAAAGTGTCCTATAGAAACACATCTATGATCTAGAATATTATGAATAGAATTCCTTGCAGGAGCCTAAAAATTGGCTCTATCTTAAGAAATACTATGCCTAAACCTTCAGGTGAGGTTGACATCTTGTATATTATTGTACAATTTTCTTTTGGTTCCCTTATAGTGTTATCGGTTTCTTGAATTAATTCCTATTTTGTGGTAGATGTTGATGGAATATTCTATATACCTAGAATTCATTTATGGTGCAAGTCACCACACCCAGAACCTAGCTTCGATTTCTTGGTTTATCTACATACCAGAGGGTCATTCGGTGTCTTAGGGGGGTGTGTGTCTCTGGCCATCATAGAATAATGTTGTTGAATATAGTGTCATGATTGAACTATGGTGCGATGTCATTTCCAATGGTATTTGGTCTCTTGAAGTTCCCCTTGAATCACAGTTAGTTGTGTCACAGTTAAATGGATTGTACTATGTCTAGTATCCTACACTGTTATGAAGGTTCTTAAGGGTAATATTCCATTTTATTACATCACATACATTCATATACCTATACGATATAATCATGTTGTCAATTAATATGCAAATTACATTTTATATTGGCACTTGTCACATCAATGAGGAAGTATGTACATTAAAATTATTCACATTAAGGCACATGTAAATATACCAAACCTATAACTATAAGCCTTTATTTCTTAAAAGAGTCCAAAAATGGTGCAATAGTACAAAATGTTATAATACAAAAAAAGGGGCTTTAACCCACCAAAATATACACGATCGATACAAAATTTCTATCTAGGAATATATGCATGTGGGTTTGGGTGATGATCATGATAAAACACGACTGCATTGGTCAACCGCTTGAATAGCCTAACCCATGGTTGGGGTACCCCCACTACATGCCTTTGTATAGCCTTGGGAAAGTCCTCAACTTGCACCATGGGTATCTTATGTGTCAATCAAGTGATGTTTCCATGTATGTTGTGTAGCATCCGCTCGGCATAGCACCGATCATCTAATCCCCTCATCCCCTGTGACGATGTCAGGGGAAACCATCTGGTCATCACGGACCAAGTTCTACACACATAAACTTAATGTCAGTACATGATCCCACCAAAAACATGTTTTTTATTTTCATATATATCAAAAATATAAAAAAAATCAAATAATTCAAAAAAAAATGATATACTACCTATATCACTGTATGCGGACCCTAGTGGTAGTGGTATGTTAGGGTCTCCACTGAAGTTCAATCCCTGCATAGGGATAGTCATTTATGGTGATTATCTATCACTGCCACCAGTGGAAAAATTCAGGTTGGAAAGGAGTGGGTGCCCTATATCCCCCTAACCTCCGCATCACCTCCACCTAGTGTGTATGGGTTGATACTGTATACTGTGAGGAGGGACCTCAACTCTAGGGCTGAGACTCAGTACACTGTCAAAGAATAAAGTTCTCAGGATGTTGGTGTAACCAAATCTCCTTATCCTACCCAGCTTGCAGTCAGTCAACTATTGTCTCATTCACTCTACCCAGTAGAACATGAGAGGTCCTGACGCTTGATGAAGATATGTCAACCCTGCTATTTGTGCCAATACCAAAACTATCACTTTGAGAATAATACTATGGATAGTGTTCAACAGGACTTGACTTCCAATATTTTTCATGTCTGGAATGCAGTATACAACTATATACTCATCAATAGCAAGGCCCCCACCTACTCCACGAGCACATAGGTTCACTACCTCGCCTCAGAAGGATAGTCTTGTAATGAATTAGTTTTTGTCTACCTCTAGTCTCAATGGAATACCATCCAACATGAAGGCCTCTGTGTCTGGATCCTAGTAATGAACATATGGAGGAGTCTTGGTTGGGTCCTCAAACCCCCAAGGTTCCAAAATTTATACAAACCACATCTTCTTAAGGCTTGTTAAGCATTTATGTCACCAAGAATTTCCCTATCAATTTTTTATGTTCGCGTTTTCTCTATTCCAAAACCATCCTTCCAAGAAAAACCAAACATTTGTGAAATTTCACCATAGATTTGTACATCCATGTCCATGTATGTGGTTGTGTCTTATGATAGGTGCATATGTATGCAGGAAGGATTTTCTTTTCCTGCGTACATACAACCCTATAAGCAGCCCGATGAACTGTGACTCTCATTGGTCAAGATTCCCATATTTAGGAGATCCATGCTTGAAAACTCACCATTAAAACTAAAAATTAATACATTGAATAAATTGGAAATATGATTATGAATTACATGGTCCTGGAGACAATGGATTTTGTGGCTTGTAGCTCCCGAAATCTTCATTTGAAATTTCGAGGTCCAACTAGCTCCAAATGCACTATTTTGGGTAAAAAACCAAATGGTATGGTAAAAATTTCATTTTTTACTATTTATTAAAAACCTTACCCACTTTTCCTATAGTTTGGATTTCTTATTAACTATTTCCAGTTGTTTGGCCTAATATTGTTGTGTAGAAACTACTTTAGGTGCACTTTTGCCTAGACTTTGACTCGTTCATACTCATGACAGCTATAAAACTAAACTGACATATAGGATAGGACCACTTTTTCACATGCATTTTACATTATCCTATGACTATGTCACCTTAACCATAGGTACGAACCCACTTCGTGATGTCACGAAACCACCATACTACTACTAAAAGTGGCATTACATAAGTGGTCGAGATTTCCTAATCATGGGTTCCCTAGTTAGATCTCGGTTTGTTATTCGATACCCATACTGAGCATCCTCCCTTAGGTATGAGAGTCCCTTGTAATTACGTCATTCCTTTGAACAAGAACCTCAAAATCTTCCTTGAACTTTATGTTGGCTAATGTTAGCTGGAATATTTCGCCTCCTGCGGACAGCAAGGTGTTCCACTGGTCTGAATGGTTCAGATCCAGAACAAATAGAGGACAGAGTTTGAAGACTCTCCCTAGACGGTGTAGATATCTGGAATGCAAGGCTTTGACAGTTCACCTATGTACCTGCAAAAATCTCAACACTAAATGAATCAAAGCAAACAGAATATGATCTACTAATCTATGCTAGTGACTAGGGAATCTAGCAACATATATATGCGAAATCATAACAACAACATCATATGTGGGACAGAAATAAACTTGCATTAGAAAAATGAAGAAGTTTACAACCAAGCCTTAGTGTTGACATGCATCTCCATGAAACCAGCTCTTCATCCCCAAAATCACCAACTCTAGCTCTCTATGCTCTCTCCAAATGATCTTGGGCCAAGAATCAATCCAACAACATAACAATACCTTCAATGTTCTCTCCTCAACCATGGCTATGAGCTCATATTTATATGGATTTAATGGATAGAGATGGTTGAGAAATTAGTGGGTGAGGTGGCCTCTAAGATCCTAGGATGAGGGATCTCGAGGTCAACCAACCCACAATAGTAGGGATAAGGCAGTACACGAGGCTTATCATCTAGAAGCCTCAAGAAACTTCTCTTTTTCCCTTTTTACCCAGGGTACCGCGCTTCTCCTTCTATGACAAAGAGGTTCTAGTAATAACCGCCTATGGACCAAGGGAAATGGGAGATGGAACCACTTGTGTACAACAGATGAAAGGCGGTGCAAGCAGGGGTGTCGCTCCTGGATAAAGGGGCATGTGCGGTGCTAGGAATTTGTATGACAGATTGATAAAAAACCATTTAGTTTCCACTCTAGAAGCTAGGATTCAGGGCAAGTAGGTATCTCAAATGTCTTATCACATGATGGTGATAGGATTTTGGTATAACAGGATGCCCCCCAAAGCATGAGTCTTAGAGTGATACGATAAACGAGAGCTTTGAGAACAAGTCGTCGCCAGGAGATGAAAATGTCATCTCAATCAGAGTATGCAGTCAAGTAGGCATATGTAGTCCATCAGTATGTTGACTCATAGACACAAGTAACCAAACTCATAGTTGCAAACCAATACAAGGCAGATCCATGAGTGGAATAAACAAGCATGGCTACTAGACTATAGCGTATATCCATGTGATAGAGGAATAAAACTTGGACATAGCTACCAGACATACAACATAGATCTATGTCATACAGACGCAAATTCGAGCATAGCCATGACCATACAAATGTGGATCCATGCTAGATATACAAAACTCCATCGCAACCTGGGAAAAAAGCAATGAGCGCTTTTAAACAAATGCCTAAGGTCTTCGTCTCAGCTTCCACAAAGTACGATTCTATCCATGTGATTGCAATGATATAAAGTCGAACATGGTAGAAACCACTTGATTATTGTCCAATGATGTGAACCATTAACAAGTGTGAGGGAGATCACCATTAATGTCAATGATTCCCAAGGTACCCTAGTACAATATACTGAGTGTGAATAGATGTATTGATGTCAAACACCCACTCGATTATGTCGATCAGAGGTAAATGATGTGAACCTATGTCGAGAGCGAGAGAATCTGTCATTAAGGCATACAGATCTCAAGGTACTAAATATTGTTTCTGAGACTATTTCCCGGATGATGAGTTGATGTCGAAGAGAATAGTCTTGTCAAAGGAGGGCCATGATGAGTCCCACATCGATGACACGAAACTTGGAACATAGTTCTGGAATGATGTGAATGTAGTAACCATATGACTGACTCAAAGATACTGACACAAATACTATGTAGACTGCAGAGGTAAAACTTCTTCAGATCCCCTTTGAACATCGGGTGGCACAACAAAATGACTTGGCAGCATGACTAGACAAGACAAATACACAATGTGACAGTGGACAATGCATTCTTTTGAAAGACTCAAAGGATTGACATTACTCATGAAAGTGGATCATCATGGAGATCAGCTGAATACCCAATTGACTGACATGATTGTGCAGACAAGTGCCATGTTCAAATGTAACGACAAAAAACTGCCATTATTTAGAAAATGATTCCCTTCCCGTTTTGCCCATCATGATCGATGAGTGCCTCTTTTCGGTTTTACGAGTTCAAAGAGGGCAACAAACACTTGATATATCTTGTCAGAAGACAAGTCCAGTCTCATATGTTTTATGAACCTGAGAGAGGAGGGGTTCATTACCAAAATGGGTCTTTCAATGTTTAATTTAACGAGTCCACTAAAAGAAAACTCGGTATCGTTCATGTTTAGAGAGTCTGAACAAATACAGAAGAAAACTCCATGGGGGTCCTTTTTCGTATGATTTATTCTCTAAGGCCCAAAAAAGTATAAAATGATACCTTAGAGAACTCTTCCAGTCATGATTTGCTGGAGTGTTCCTTTCTCATAAATAGTCCCATCCGAACTGAGAACGCTCGTTCAAATATTTTAACGAGCGTGAAGAAGACAAGATCGCTCGACAATCTTTTCGTATTTAGGGAGCCTGAAAAGGGTTTAAAGAGAACTCCATTAACCTTTTTCATGTTTGAATCCAGAGCACAAAAAAGCAACAAACTAAGCTCAAACCACTTTTCATGTTTTAACCAGAGCACGAAAAATGAAAAGTAAGCTCAACACCATCTTACTATTTTTAACAAGCTTGAAGATCAATTGAAAGAATGCTCAGGGATTGGTTTCATTTTTATGCAAGATTGAAACCAATGGGTAAACTATGCTTGAAAAAATCCCATTAACATGATATATAGAGGTTGGAATCCTACCCCCAGCATGATCACTAGCGAAGATTACCCATAACGTGATTGCTAGGGGCTTGACATGCCCCCAAGCTTCATTTCATTGGAGGATTCTTCTTCCATACCCAACCTAAAAACCTGGTTACTAATGTGAAAATTTTCACCAAGGGGTAGTAAGAACGAGAATCAAGAAGGCGAAGGTTCAAGTTCTAACACTAAAGTGAAGACTCAACTCAAGGGAAGGGGATCTGTTTCATTTTTACGCAAGCTTGAAACAGAAGGTAACAATGCTTGGAACATGGTTTCATTTTTATGCAAGCTTGAAACCAAAAGCGTAAACTATGCTTAAGGAGATCCATTTCATTTTTTAACGAGCTTGAAATAGAAAATGAACTATGCTCAAGAATGATTTCATTTTTACGCAAGCTTGAAACCAAAAGGTAAACTATGCTTGAGGAGATTCATTTCATTTTTTAACAAGCTTGACATAGAATGGGAACTTTGCTCAAGGAAAAATGACATGATGGTCAGGTGCTATTTCATTTTTTAATGAGCTTGACATAGAATGGGAACTTTGCTCAGAACATGGTTTCATTTTTATGCAAGCTTGAAACCAAAAGGGTAAACTATGCTTAAGGAGTGGTTTTATTTTTTAACGAAATTGAAACCACAGGGTAAACTATGCTCTAGACATGGTTTCATTTTTATGCAAGCTTAAAACCAAAAGCGTAAACTATGCTTAAGGAGTGGTTTTATTGTTTAACAAGCTTGAAACCAAAAGTAAACTATGCTCTCGACATGGTTTCATTTTTATGCAAGCTTGAAACCAAAAGTAAACTATGCTCTAAAACCTGCTCCTACCCAACATGATATTCATAGGTTGGTAGGTTTCCCCCATTTCATAAAAACTAGTGGCTTAACTCCAGTACGAAGTCCAGAGACTAGAGCCATGCCCCCCATTTTACCTATGATGGGAAGAATCTAACTAGAAGAAGGGGAAGGAACCACAAGAACATGCGGCACATTCAGGGAAGTTTGATTACTAGGAGTAATGTGATGGTCAAGTGTAACAAAGGAAAGCTGATCAATGGTCAAAATATTCCCATCATAGGGAAAATGCATAACTCTAAAGAGTGTGGACACAACAGCCTTCATGGCATAGACATAATCATGTCCAAGGATCAGATTGAAATCCAAAGGACCTTGGACCACCATAACATCAATACAAATAGTTTTCCCTCCTAATGTAATAGGAAAATAAGGAAGGGTCCCTAAAGGTGCAGTAGGCCTGTGATTAAAATAAAATATCTAATCGATGGCTGGCACAAGATGAGGAGAGCCTAAAGCTTACCAAGCAGTTGAGGATAGAATACTAACAGAAGCCCCTTCGTCAACAATAGTGTGAAGTATCCACCTAGCAGTAACATTTACAACTATCTGGAAAGGAACACTTGAATGAAGACGAGACTCTGTTAGGTTACTCCAGTCAAAGGAAATAACCTCACTACTTGGAGAGGGTTCTGTTGAAACAGAAAAAATTTCCTCTTGTCGAGAACAATCAGAATGAAGCGTAAAAACTTCAGCAGGTTTGAGTTCATTCTCTACTGGAAGAGAAGAACAAGACGAAGATTTGTTCAAAGAGACTACTTCAGTCTTAACACTCTCTAATGAAAGAGTGGGATCGGGTGGAAATGACACCAACTCAACCACTTTAACTTCACTCTCCAAAGGAAGAGTGGGATCAACCACAAATAAATCTGAATCGACCACTTGGTCAACCAGTGGGGGATCAAGAGATAACTTACTATCACTTGTTGGAATCACCTATTGATAATCAGTAATATTTTCCAACCAACCTAAAGCTTCATCCATGCTTGGACAAAGAAAAGTATGATGCATAACCTTGCATATCAAACAAGGATACAAGACTTTACCCTTACGACCTTTTACCAATGGGTCACTGGTTGAGGGAGTATCCTCAACATGATGATCAGAAGTTGATGACACATACGGTTTGTAATTTTGTAGAAATAATAGATCAATGCTATGTGCAATGATGCTAAAAAGAAGCACAGGAAATAGATCTTGCTACTAATAATTCTCACAAGCATACAGAGGAAAACTAGAGAGAAGAAAAGAGACTGAATCACATGAATGAAGAGATGAATATTGGTGTGTATCCTTTCATTGAATAATTATGAATAATAGTGTACATAAATAGTACATCCCTCATAGGAAAGTCTAATTGTATGGAAACAACTCATAAATCTCAAAAAGGCTGACTTACCAAAATATAGCAAACCCCCATAGGTGGATAAAGCACTTGCTAAATCTATCAAGGACCTCACGAGTTGGAAAAAGCATGAGTGAGTTGTCAAGGAGATGGAAATAACATGCTAATCCTAGAAAATGGAGAAAAACTAATGGAGGGTGGGTTGGAAACAAAAGCTCCCAGTTTCCTAGTTGAATAGCTTTTATCTTATCCATAGAAAAGCAGGAAAAAGCAGAAAAAGCAGAATAAGCAGAAAAAAGCAGAATCTACTGTAAGGTCCTGTATACTAATTCTAGATCAACCCAGAATCAGAAATAAATCATTCCTAGGATATAGATGGCATGCATTGACTTTAAGGTGCAAGTGGATGCCAACTAATTAAGCTAGTGGGTGAATAATTAATCAAATAATGATTAATTATTTTATCCTAAGTTGTGAGTGGGTTTAATATATTCCAAAACCCCCCTATAATTCTGACTTTATGATGGTATGACAAAAAATATGGATGCATATGGATGCATATAGGTCCCAGCAACAAGGCTATGGTCACCCTTTAACAATTATTATGTCCAGAAAAGTGAGGAAAGAGGCAAAACCACATGGGGAAAATCCTCCCTCAAGATAGGACAAGGCACAAAAATTGAAATATTATGTCTTCAACATATCTTCATCTTCACTTTAATGAGCTGACTGAACTTCTTTTGGATGAAGGACTTGCTGAAGAAATCATGAACTCCATGATCATGCGCTGGAGTGTAGAACCTGCAAGAAGGAAGAGGAGAGACTCCTTGTATCTCATTAACTGATGAAGTAGGAGCATTATCTAGATGCTTATTTCTGCTGTCAAACTCTGATCTGCAAACATAATCTGAAATGGAAAAGAGATCTGTGCATACTCCTTTCCAAAGAGTACAAAAGCTAAGGCAATTTATTTCACACCCAATTCCCTGAATACCTGCAAAATTGTGATGTGAATCACATGTCAATATTCCAATCTGATGTAGCACCTGTATAGATATGATATGAGGCTGATAAAACTCTGATATATCAGAAATATTAACATATGGAACAGCAAGGACAAAGTCTTCAATGGCTCCATGAGGATATAGGGCTAGACTAGGAAAATGATGAGCAACTGGGGAAAATTGACAAGTGTAAAAATATGAATGATGGATGGGCATAAGATCTGAACCATAAGTGTTTAGAACAGATCCAAACATGTTTAATATCAGTCATATATGACTAAGTTCATGGATAACCAGCCACTGAAAGTTAAGAAAGACTTCAAACCATGTAAGATAAATATCACTGCATAAGAGACCAATGAGGAATCAACTAGTGATCTTGGGATTTGTATAGTCTTTGGATTATTCAGAGGTATGGTAGATGGTATGGATGGTGGTATTATATGTGTATCAACCTGCAAATATTCTTCTAAATCAGAATCCAAAGGATCACATATAAGCATATCAATAGACTCATGGGAATACACTGGTAATGAATCCTCTATATGAAAGGAGGAAAGAATGAGGTGTTCACAATATTCAAGAAGGCTCTGAGTATTGATGCCAAGAAAAAACGAGGATATGCTGAAGCACATGAGATCAAGTAAGGTAATTGGTATGACACAAATAAGGCTTGATGTAGCTAAGCAAACATCCTGTAAGTCACTGGGCTGCGCACCATCAATGAGAGAGGTATGCAAGAGGTGTAAAGAATCTAGCACATAGATCTCAGAATATAAGATAGAAGATTAAGAGAAAAATGAATCGGTTATAGGATCATAATCAATATCATCAGCAGCTCCATATGTTACTTCATTTTCATCAATAGTATCACAAGAAGAAAAATCACCTTCAAGAGACACAGAAAAAGATGGATCTTCAATATTTTCTTCTTCATTGAAGGAGGAAGCATTCGAATGAAAGAGGGAAGCAGCAAAATGAACTATATGAGAAACTTATTCATCATGATCAACTTCATCAGAGAATGTAGAGGCCAAGAAATCTTGAGAAAGAGAACAAGAGGAGATGCTAGGTTCGCTCCATGCTTCATCTTCAAATTCCTGCAAACCAAAAGCTTTGTCCAAAATTTTCCAAAGCTCATATGGAAATTCAGCAGAATCTATGAGATTATATATATTTGGAGACATTCCAAAACACATAATTCCATAAGCTCTATCACAATTATTTATCCAATCAATTTTCTCTTCATAAGACTCAGGTTCACTCAATGCACCAATGGAGACATCAAAGAGACATTGCCTCTTCAAGTATGCACTCATCTTTGGCTTCCAATTAGCATAGTTGAAAGGAGATAGTAGAGGAACTTTTGAATCCATATTGAAGTTGTTGATATGCTCTAAGAGATACTCTCTGCAACCTGCAAAACAAACTAGGAGAAAATCTTGTAAGCTAGACAAGCTCTTCTTCAAAGAGGGATAGGAGACTGGAAGCGCTCCTCAACTTTGTAGAACTTGATCAACCTTGTAGCTCTGATACCATGTATAAATAATAGATCAATGCTATGTGCAATGATGCTAAAAATAAGCACAGGAAATAGATCTTGCTACTAAGAATTCTCACAAGCATACACAGGAAAACTAGAGAGAAGAAAAGAGATTGAATCACATGAATGAAGAGATGAATATTGGTGTGTATCCTTTCATTGAATAATTATGAATAATAGTTTACATAAATAGTACATCCCTCATAGGAAAGTCGAATTGTATGGAAACAACTCATAAAGCTCAAAAAGGCTGACTTACCAAAATATAGCAAACCCCCATAGGTGGATAAAGCACTTGCTAAATCTATCAAGGACCTCACGAGTTGGAAAAAGCATGAGTGAGTTGTCAAGGAGATGGAAATAACATGATAATCCTAGAAAATGGAGAAAAAATAATGGAGGATGGGCTGGAAACAAAAGCTCCCAGTTTCCTAGTTGACTAGCTTTTATCGTATCCATAGAAAAGCAGGAAAAAGCAGAAAAAGTAAAAAAAACAAAAAAAAGTAGAATCTGTTGTAAGGTCATGTATACTAATTCTAGATCAACCCAGAATCAGAAATAAATCATTCCTAGGATATAGATGGCATGCATTGACTTTAAGGTGCAAGTGGATGCCAACTAATTAAGATAGTGGGTGAATAATTAATCAAATAATGATTAATTATTTTATCCTAAGTTGTGAGTGGGTTTAATATATTCCAACAACTTTTTAGACCACTCTTCTTGTACATGGGAGAGACCAGGACACTCCTTAAGAAGGTGGTCCCCCTTGCAAATCTTACAAGGGAACTTGGGTTTTCCGAGTGTTCTCTTAGAATGAGCACCATCAAGGGCAGATGGTTGCTGCTTTTTCTCTTTCTTATCCTTCTTCTTCTTACTCTTCCCTTTCTTCTTCTTCTTATCCACCTGACTACTAACTGTAGAGCTTTGGTCAAGCGAAGAAGAAGAAAGAGCTGAAGCCACAACCGTTGAAGAAGGAGCAGGATTAGGTTGAGGTCGATTCTCTCCTAGAGGAGAGGTGACATTTGAGACATTAGGTGTAACAGAAATTACCGAATTAAACAGCCAGACCGGTAAACCTATAGTTAACCCAGGAAGATTTAGAGTGTCAATAAAGGGAGGACCAATACCTTCACTTGGAGGGAATACAAAAGGTACACCTTGGAAAGGGATCTCTTGATTGGTAGTCCCAGATGAGGATGTCATCTCTAAACTCTCCAATAACCCCCTAACTACCATGCACAAGCAAGTACTACTCAAACTAAAAGCAACAAGCAAACATGTGAAAGGAGTGGATAAGAGTCAGGAACCTCACAGGACAGGCCAAAAGGATAACTCAGATGGTTTGAGGATTCCTAAAAGATTCTCCCGATATACGCAAGGTACGAGGGAGATCAAATCAGTAGTAGTGTTTTCTAATGCATAACTATTCACAAGGGGCCTTCCTATATACAATCGAGTACGTGAAGTACCTTTCTATATACCTCAGGGTACGTGAAAGGTCATTCAATATACCGATGGTATGTGGAAGAACCGCGCGAGTCCCGGAATGTAATGCTGACAAATAAAGACAGCTCCTACATTTAACGACGCCCGAACACGTCTCTAACTTATCATTCAAATTGCTAAAATTTTTAACATAGTACTACCGTTAATTTTATCTTGTGCATTTAGGTGGAACCTTGGAGTGAAAACTTGAATTTAAAGAAGATGCACACCGATCTATATGATGATGCAAGTTTTCCTCTTCAATGAAATTCTACCTAAGAGAGGGAGAGAGATTTACTTTTCTTCCCAAAAAATGCACACCCAAATGCAAATGCAATTCTATCTTTTCAAACGAAAAGTGAAATATCAATGCACCCCAAACAATCTTTAAAGCAAATAAAAAAGAGATCTAGAAAACATCAAACATAAATAATAAATGTTTCCTATCTTTTCATGCTTGAAAAAGACGCATAAAAACTCAATGGAAAGATGATTTCACTAACGTTTCCAAACAAATCTAACTCTAATACACGCAAAGCTGAAAATAGATGTTTCTTCTCAATGAAAGTAAGATCTAGAATTTCAAACAATCATGCACTAAACAAGAAGAAAATCATTTAACAAGCTTGTGAATAAAGCAAAAGAGAGAGAAAACTAAAACTTCTCTTTGAAACAGACAAGGAAATGAAGAACCAATCTTTCCTACCAAGCACTGAAAAAATCAGCATGCAAAAGGAAACAAGAATCACCCCAAGCAAAGAAAGACTCAAAACAACATGGATCACTCATGCATTCCAAGTCCAAAACAAACCAAATCCCACACATGAAAATGAAATGTATATTTCCAATTCCAATGAATAATATCTACATAAAAGAGCAAGAGGTTTCAAGCAAAGAAAATAATGCAGAATATAATGCAAGAAACATAAACTCTCTTTGAATGAAAAGGGAATATAACACTCAAAGCGACTGCAGAATATACACAAGGGCCTACCTGGCACATTGCAGATAAAGCTACTGACAGGCGGTTTTGAACCAGAACCGCTCCTTGCTCACTGGATTCAAGTGGTGGCACCACGTATGGATAACTAGACTCAGGCGGTGGCACTGCTCCTCTCCAACAGAACATGTGCGGTTCCCTATAGATGACCAAAACACAAGAAGAATGAAGGATCCAGTCAGAAAAAGGATAGATCAAGGCAAATACTGTTGAATTGAGTATGGAAACAGAGTATAAAAGACCGAAATGACTCAAATCTGAACAGATCTGGAAATTTCAAACCCAAATAATGCAAGTCAGAGAGTAGATCTGACTGAAAAGAGTTGAAGAAAACGAAGCCTGGATTCGGACAAGAGTTGCAGACTGAGGAAGATCATAACAACTGAATAACCATGCTCCCTAGCAGAGTCGCCAGATTTGTTAGCTGGAATATTTCACCTCCTGCGGACAGCAAGGTGTTCCACTGGTATGAATGGTTCAGATCCAGAAAAAATAGAGGATAGAGGTTGAAGACTCTCCCTAGACGCTGTAGATATGTGGAATACAAGGCTTTGACAGTTCACCTATGTACCTACAAAAATCTCAACACGAAACGAATCAAAGCAACTAGAATATGATTTACTAATCTATGCTAGTGACTAAGGAATCTAGCAACATATATATGCGAAATCAAAACAACAACATCATATGTGGGACAGAAATCAACTTGCATTATAAAAATGAAGAAGTTTACAACCAAGCCTTAGTGTTGACATGCATCTCCATGAAACCAGCTCTTCATCCCCAAAAGCTCCGAGTCTGGCTCTCTATGCTCTCTCCAAATGATCTTGGGCCAAGAATCAATCCAACGGCATAACAATACCTTCAATGTTCTCTCCTCAACCATGGATATGAGCTCATATTTATAGGGCTTTAATGGATAGATATGGTTGAGAAATTAGTGGGTGAGGTGGCCTCTAAGATCCTAGGATGAGGGATCTCAAGCTCAACCAACCCATAATAGTAGGGATAAGGCAGTAGACGAGGCTTATCATCTAGAATCCTCGAGAAAATTCTATTTTTCCCTTTTTACCCAATGTACTGCGCTTCTCCTTCTATGATAGAGCGGTTCTAGTAATAAATACCTATGGACCAAGGGCAATGGGCGGTGGCACCGCTTGTGAACAACCGATGAAAGGTAGTGCGAGCAGGGGTACCGCTCCTGGATAAAGGGGCATGCACTATGCTGGGAATTTGTATGACAGATTGATAAAAAACCATTTAGTTTCCACTCCAGAAGCTGGGATTCAGGGAAAGTAGGTATGTCAAATGTCTTATCACATGATGGTGACAGGATTTTGGTATAACAACTATATCCCACGGGGACTCTTGTTTTGTATCAAGTTGTAATTTCATTTGCATGCATCCTCTTGCCATATTGAGCTTTACGTTGAATCCCTGCTTAATTTTTATAAGCCATATAGCATGAGCTTGTCTCAATCCTATCCAAGCAGATCCTTTCAAATATCTTTTGCAGCTTGACTATCCCATGCCCAAAGGATACATCCCATCAAGTGTCCTTATCCTGCATATGCTTCCTTGCATTGAGCATAGGTATGTTCCACTGCTTGGAACTAGTTTACTTTCTCGCGAGACTCATTTCCTCCTTATTGTACTATGAGCAGTTTTATAAATGTTCAATCTTATCAATATGAAAAAGACCAAAAAAATCATACAACACAAAAATTCGAATGGGAAACGATATTACTTTCTATTGGCAGTTGTCGTGTCGTGTCGCCTTCGAATAGAACACTATACATTCCATCCATGGGTTGGGTTACTATTATGACCTTAGGAGTTTTACTCATTATTCTAAGTTTTCTCCGTCGATTGGTTATGCTTCCAGTCCCCATGGAGCCTCTATTGATGCCTCTTATGTCACAAACTTGTCCCAATTTCCATGTTGATTCCATGATTCCTCTGATTCTTCATCTGCATTATGCTATTATTCGAAGGAATTTTTACCTTGAGTTGGTCATTCCTTAGTTATCTTGTCTCTGCATATCAGTCATTCTCGATACATTTGTTACTAGTGCGTGCACATCTTGTTCATCCAAGCTCTCCCAAATTATCCAATGTTGTTGTGTACCTCGTGCTGGTTGATAGGGGATTACTTAATTCCCTCCTTCCAACATGTTCCATTCCATCGACCTCATATCATTTATTCTAGAATAGGGATCTAGATTCCATTGAGTTCCTTCAGGCGTGCAGTAATCGGTGGCATGATCTCTCGCCATCGACATATTTGAGAATACATCAATGTCCCATGATCAATGGATTCTCTCAATTGTTTGACCTCAACACATCTATTCACACTTGTTTGAAATCACTCTATACCTTGCTTCCCATTATTATTATCGGTGGTATATCTTGTGTTTGTTAAAGGTATACATCAATGAACGATAATTAGATGATGGTCCATCATGCTCAACTTCAACACTTTTATTCACATGATGGGACATGTACTAGTGACGATTTGTGTAGAAAACCTCCAAGCTTAGTGGCATTCCATATATGTCACCTCCTTGATCGTACCAGTATCTATGAGATTTCAGTTCTCATGACCAGACTCTAGTGTACCACTTGATGTCTTCATTCAGTATGGGGACCTTACTTCAATGTATATTGCACGTGGCGATGACCACTCATGACATATGTTTATTATCCATATTCATGTCAATTGTACTATTATGTATACATGACTTCTATGTATACTTCATATTTATAGTCATATGTAGATATATATCATTGTATTATACTGATGAGTGGCTGGTTTTTCCACCTGGGTCTTCATTACTCCACTCTTGGGACTACTATAATGTATTTTGGCCATCATATACCCCTCTGAATTCACACATTAGGGGGCATCTGTTATAGCATGATTTTCCACATATGATACATCACGATTTGACTATGTAGACTCCTTTTATCCCATTTTCTCACAATTACCCTGATGCTCTAGTGGAACCTCTTAAAAGGAATTTTTCTATATATACATGGGTCATAAGTCTACAACCTGTGTATGCACAGCTTTCACCATTGTCACCCACATACATCAGTAATTATGCTCAAAAAATAAAAATATTTGGAGTTTTCCCCATCAAGTAATGAATGACTTGATCCTTGGCCTTCCATATGCTGTGAAATGCTCTGATTCGAGTCTTCACTTCCCATTGAGGGGTTATATATTTAGATACTATGAAGCATTGAAGGAGAATAACTTTGGAGAGAAAATATATTATAGTGAAATTGTGCCCCGTTCCTGTATTCCTGAGTCTACATCCCTTTGTCCTTAAAGCAACCATTAGTGATATTTCTCAAGCTTTCCTTTGTCTTTGTAAGCTTTCATTTGTATGGAGGATTGAAGTGGTGGGGATGAGGTGGAGGGACTTGGTTTCTTGATTCGACGAGGTACCGACAGAGGTTTTCATTTGTATCTTTGTTTACATTAATAGAAATATCAATTTATCGTATATTACATGTGTAATTATGAATATTTGTATCCATGGATGTAATTACTTTGCTTACATGTTGGAATTGAATATGCTATATTAGACTCTAACACTTTACATATATCATGCTTGTATATTTCTTTGTTGCTGAGGATGAAGTGTAGATACAAGTTTGATTGAAAGCTCAATGGGGATCTTCTTCGAACATCTGGCTCCCTTATACGGTTCTTATCCCTTAGTATTAGTTTCATTCATATATTTAGTATGTTTGGAAATGGATCGATTTCTAGTGTTATACTGTCTGTTGTGGTCCACCCCAATCAATAATAAATTTTCTCTGTAGCACCAATATTTTATATAAAAAATGTTTTAAACCATATTTAGTGTTTTTTACATAAAGATGCACTAATGTGTGTTGATCGAAATATTTCACCTCCTGCAGATAGCAAGGTGTTCCGCTGGTCTGAATGGTTTAGATCCAGAACAAATAGATCACAGAGGCTAATAACTGTCCCTAGATGTTGTAGATATCTAGAATGCAAGGCTTTGATAGTTCACCTATGTACCTGCAAAAGAGTTCAACATGAAACAAATCAAAGCAACCAGAATATGATCTACTAATCTATGCTAGTGACTAAGGAATCTAGCAATATATATCTGAAATCAAACATCAACAATATATATGGGACAGAAAATCAACTTGCATTAGAAATATGAAGAATTTTACAACCAAGCCTTAGTGTTGACATGCATCTCCATGAAACAAGCTCTTCATCCCCAAAAGCTCCGACTCTAGCTCTCTATGCTCTCTCCAAATGATATTGGGCCAAGAATCAGTCCAACAACATAACAATACCTTCAATGTTCTCTCCTCAACCATGGCTATGAGCTCATATTTATAGGGATTTAATGGATAGAGATGGATGAGAAATTAGTGGGTGAAGTGGTCTCTAATATCCTAGGATGAGGGATCTTGAGCTCAACCAACCCACAACAGTAGGGATAAGGGATATCTCGAGGCTTATCATCTAGAAGCCTCGAGAAGCTTCTCTTTTTCCCTTTTTACCCAGGGTACCGTGCTTCTCCTTCTATGACAAAATGGTTCTGGTAATAACTGCCTATGGACCATGGGAAATGGGCAGTGGCACCGCTTGTGGACAACTGATGAAAGGCAGTGCGAGAAGGGGTACCACTCCTAGACAAAGGGTCATGCGCAGTGCTGGGAATTTGTATGACAGACTGATAAAAACCCATTTAGTCTTCACTCCAGAAGCTGGGATTCAGGGCAAGAGTATGTCAAAAGTCTTATCACATGATGGTGATAGGATTTTGGTATAACAGGATGCCCCCCAAAGCATGAGTCTTAGAGTGATACGATAAATGAGAACTTTGAGAACAAGTCGTTGCGAGGAGATGAAAATGTTGGCTCGATCGGAGTATGCAGTTAAGTAGGAATCTGTAGTACATCAGTATGTTGACTCATAGACACAAGTAACCAAACTCATAGCTGCAGACCAATACAAGGAAGATCCATGAGTGGAATAAACAAGCATGGCTACTAGAATACAACGTAGATCCATGTAATAGAGTACTCAAACTTGGACATAGCTACCAGACATACAACGTAGATCTATGTCATACAACCACAAATTTGAACATAGCCATGAACATACAAATGTGGATCCATGCTAGATATACAAAACTCCATCGTAACCTGGGGAAAAATCTATGAGCGCTTTCAAACAAATTCCCAAGGTCTTCCTCTCGTCTTCCACAAAGTACGATTCTATCCATGTGATTACAATGATCTGAAGTCGAACATGGTAGAAACCACTTGATTACCGGCCAATGATGTGAACCGTTAACAAGTGCAAGGGAGATCACCATTAATGTCAATGATTCCCAAGTTACTCTAGTACAATCTACTGAGTGCGAATAGATATCCTGATGTCGAACACCCAGTCAATTCTATCGATCAAAGGTCAATGATTTGAACCTATGTTTAGAGCGAGAGAAACTGTCATTAAGGCATACAGATCTCAAGGTACTAAATATTGTTTCTAAGACTATTTCCCAGATGATGAGCTGATGTTGACAGGAATAGTCTCGTCGAAGGAGGGCCATGATGAGTCCCACATCGACAATAAGAAACCCAGAACATAGTTCTGGAATGATGTGAATGTAGTAACCATATGACTAACTCAAAGATACTGACACAAAGGCTGTGTATATTGCAGAGGTAAGACTTCTTTAGATCCCCTTTGAACATCGGGCGGCACGACAAAATGACTTGGCAGCATGACTAGACAGGACAAATACACAATGCAACAGTGGACAATGCATTCTTTTGAAAGACTCAAAGGATTGACATGACTCATGAAAGTGGATCGTCACAGATATCAGCTGAATACCCAATTGACTGACATGATTATGCAAACAAGTGCCATGTTCAAAGGTAAGGACAAACAACTGTCATTATTTGCAAAACGATTCCCTTTCCCATTTCCCCCATCATGATCGATGAGTGCCTCTTTTGGGTTTTATGAGTTCAAAGAGGGTAACAAACACTCGATATACCTTGTCAGAAGACAAGTCCAGTATCATATGTTTTCCGAACCTGAGAGAGAAGGGGTTCGTTCCCAAAACGAGTCTCTCAATGTTTAATTTAACAAGTCCATTGAAAGAAAACTCGGTATCGTTCATGTTTAGAGAGTCTGAACGAATACGAAAGAAGACTCCATGGGGGTCCTTTTTCATATGATTTAGTCTCTAAGGCCCAAAAAAGTATAAAATCATACCTTAGAGAACTCTTCCAGTCATGATTGGCTGGAGCGTTCCTTTCTCGTAAATAGTCTTGTCAGAACTGAGAAAGAGATAACCTACCGTCGGATGGACGACTCTTCAAATACTTTAACGAACGTGAAGAAGACAAGATCGTTCGACAATATTTTCGTATTTAGGGAGCCTGAAAAGGGTTTAAAGAGAACTCCATGAGGTTTCTTTACATAATGTCACTTTTTACGAGCCTAGAAAGATCCAGAAACAGACTCAACTATATTTTTATGTTTAAGGAGTCTAAAAGAAGATGTGAAAAGAAGACTCCATGACATTTCTTTACACAATGTCGTATTTTACGAGCCTGCAAAGAAACTTGAACTAGACTCGGAACTTTGATACTAGATTTTAACGAGCATGACAAAGTGTCGTAATAAACGCTAAATGACCTTTTTCATTTTGTGAAAGTACGAAAAATCCATAAACAAAATTTCCAAAGATTTTACTAAAGTCAACCTGCAGACGACTCATAAACAAGTGTTAAATGCATCCAAAATCAACATTAAGGGATTATGACAAATAGATTTTGACTAGAACATGATGTAATATCAAAACTATACTAAATCAGACCCAAAAAATGTCTATATAAGGCAAGTAAATAGTAAAAAATCAAACATTCCACTATTTACCTCTAGCAGAGAGTACTTGGAGCATTTTTTAGCCAGATCTTCCACAGCTGATACCGGGAGTTTCCACTGTCTATTTTCAGTCTCGTCAGTTGTAGGTAATAGCTAAGACCCTTATCTTTCATTTCATAGCTTTTATTTTGGGATTTGGTGGGGTTTTAGGCCTATTTGGAAAGCCCTAAAATCCAACTTGCGGGCACCGTGGCTACCCCTTGCGAGATAGGAGGTACCACCCAAGAACCACGCCAAGAATATGGTGGACAGGCAGTGCCACTGCCTGTCTCCAACAGAACACAAGCGGTGCCAGCTGTGGGGAAATTAAACCAATGATATAGACAAAATTTACTCATTATTTTGATTTACAATGACTCAAGGATAATATTGATACATACCATTGTTGTTTTTGGCAGGTCTAGGCTTCCAAAATATGGCAATACGGAAGGAAAGAACACATGATGATGAGGATGCTGCTACTGAAAGAAGTCCGGTTTGTATTTCCACACTCCAGAACTATGGGCTTTTAAATTTATTTCGGACACCAAGCATGGTGTCCCACGAGAGACTACTGGAACACATACTGAGAATGTGGAATCTAGAACAGGAGTATTTCGAGGTGGGGGCACATATACTTACAGTGGAGGTAGAGGACATCTACTTCTTGACTAGCCTATCGACACAGGGTGCCCCTATCTCACTGACCGGTTCCCGTGGTGGGGATATTACCACCAGAGAGCTCATAGATCGACACTGTGTACCAGGTACAGGCACATCGAGGAATAAAATCCCCATCAGGGCAGTGAAAGACAGGGCTCTATGGATTTTTCTATTCACCATGCAGAGGGTGGTAGGGAGCCAGGGTGTACATCAGGATTCCAGGGCACATATGCTATATGCCCTAGAGGCTATGGTACCTACGGTGTTCAACTAGGCGGAAGCATTGCTTCGAATCTTCAAGGATCAGCTAACTAAATGTTGGCAGGGAGAGCTGAAGCAGTTCGGATTTGGTTCCATCTTAGCTTTTTTATTCTTTGAGCGGGTCCCCCAAATGAGGCCCTAGGTGAATTTTCAGAGTCTGAGAGCACAGGACCCCCATATGCTGAGGTGGGTCTAGGCCATGGCTCTCATAGGAGCGAGTAGGGTCAGATTGAAGTTTGGTGATGCATTCTTCAGATGGCTGTGGGATCAGATGCTCATGGTCGAGGACTATGCCTATGCGGGCACAGATTTTATAGGTGATCTTGACCTACCACTCCCACCTGGAGGGCAGTGGGGTGACATTAGTAAGAAACAAGAAACCCTAAAGATGAAAAATGTTTTTATGTTTTTTATGTTTTTTATTTTTTATGATAAGTGACGAGACCTGTTTGTCTTCACGCAGATGTTGGAGCAGCGAGGCCTGGAGGAGCATCTCCATTAGACAGGTGAGCCAGAGCTCGCTTCATGCCACAGGCTGATGATATCACTGGGGAGCTGGAGGAGAACCTAGAGAGGTTGACTCTGGACATCCAAAATGCTGACATAGATGACCTCCTAACTAGATATCAGAGATCTACGGTGGGAGTACCAAGCCGATTCAGCAGGCTACTACGCAGGGTGGCTCGAGCAGTGATGTGCTATCACGAGCACCACTAGTGGATGAGACATGTATATTGAAAGCCGATAGCTTCAGGATTTTTGTATGATGATTTTTCCTGAAAGCCTACGTGCTTCAGATGAGGTCTCGGGACCTATTTTTGTAGAAATTTTTCGTATATATATATATATATATATATATATACAGACTTTTACATGGTGTTTATATGTTTCAAATGGAAAAATGCATTTTCTATGAGTTCTATGTGTCCTTAAATGTTTATTTACAATGTACCATGTTTGATTTAATGTCATGAATGGGAAATATGCCAATCTAGGTTGTAATTAGCCAATGAATCAGCAACTACATTATGTTCCCTAGGGATATGCCTATATGTAATGGTTCCAAATGATATACTCTAAAAAATGTACCCTCTGGAAGAGGCGAAGGAGCACTAGGTTCCTAATGGTGTAGACGTGATTTAAATGACAAACCACGAGCTGAGAGTCCATCAAAACTACTAGATCATGGACATCCTGGGAGGTAGCTTCAGTCAGAATACCAATGACTGCTTCATACTCAGCGATGTTATTAGTAGTGGGACCTAAGCAAACTACTCCTGAACTGACCAAATATTCAGCTGGGGAATAGAGAACCCAAGCAGCAGAGGCTAGATTCAAGGTGTGGTGGCAAGCACCATCAGCGAAGCCGTAGAAATCCATATGCATGACCAAAACATGGTATAAACAGATGCGGACACCAAAACTCAAAACCATCTTGAAAATACTGAAAGTCAATCAATATACATATATACAAGATACCATCCAAGAATACCTAAGCATAGTACCTTTTTCAAGTACAATCCATTGTGAGTTTGCCCCAAAGGGATCCCATCATAATCAACTAACTCATAGGCTCCTTTCTCTAACACCTTAGAAATAACAAAAGGGCCATACCACATGGACTCGAACTTACCCTTTCCTAGCTTGTCATATCTCTAATAATAAGTCAAAACTAGGTCACCCTCATTGAAAACATGAGGCTGGATGGATTTATTGTACTGTGCATTGATGCATTTCTTGTGTGCCTCATTAGCCAAGGCAGCATCTCTATGAGTCTCATCAAGGTTATTTAAGTACAAAAATATTGCTTCCTCTATGGAAGTGTCTGGGAGAAGTTCGACGGTGAGTTGTAAATATGGAATCTAACATTGGATCAGCAAGACAACTTCAATTCCATAGACAAGTTGGAATGGCGTGAAACCAATATTTGTTTTCACGAAAGTCCGATAAGCCCAAAGAGTAGGAAAAAGAACAAGATGCCAATTGGATTTATGATCTCCAACCATCTGACGAAGCATAGTTTTCAAAACTTTGTTAATGGCCTCTACCTGACCATTAGCTTGCGGATAATACGGCGTAGATTTTTCATGGAGAAAACCTAGATTGGCACTCAATTCCTCCATCATTTGATTACAGAAATGAGATCCGTGATCAGTGACGATGGACTGTAGAACTCCAAATCTAGCTATGATATGATTGAACAATAAGAGAGTGGAAGTCTTACCATATTTTTCATATGTAGGCATGGCCTCAACCCATTTTGTGACATAATACATGGCTATGATGATGTAACCATGCCCCCCCGGCTGAGGTAGGATTACAATGCATGAAGTCAATCCCCCATTTGGCGAAAGGGCCAACAGTAATGACGGGGTGAAGCAGAGAAAGATGGGTGCGCTTTTTGGGATAAAAATGTTGGCAAGGAGGGCATTTCTTAATAGCCTCATGATAGTCTTTGAAGACAGAAGGCCAGAAATAGCCAGTGTGAAGAATTTTTTGGGCTATAGCCATCCCAAATAAATGACCTCCACATGCTCCAGAGTGGCAATCATTTAGCACATGTTCATCCTCCTCATGAGTGAGGCATCACTGGAGAATGGAGTCAATCCCATGTCTATACAAGGTATCATTCAAGATAAGGTATCACTTCACATGGTGATGGATGTGGTGACGATCATCATGAGATAGATGCGGCTGAAAATGCTGGGTCTGGAGATAAATCAACAAATCTCCATACCAAGGAACAGTAGTGCTAATTAGGAACAGGAATTCATCTGGAAATGAATCAATGGGCTTAGATTAGGTGGTAGCACAGGGAAGGTCACATATAAGCTCGAAAAAAACCAAGGATTTATTTGATGTAGCCTTGGCAAACTTGAGATCAAACTCCTGAAGGATGACGATCCAATGTGAGTACTTGCCCTCGAGTCCTTGAGGAGACAAAATGTAGTACATTGGGTTCTGGTCTGCCAATACGGTGGTAGTGCGAAGCAGAATGTAGTGACGAAATTTTTTCACACCAATGACCATGGCCAAAGCTATCTTCTCCACATGTGAATAATGGGTTTCAAAATCAATAAGATTCTTACTGGCATAATAAATCACATGCTCCTAACCGTGGAGATTGTCCTGCACTAAAACCATGGCGATGGTAGTATCGGAGGCAACAATTTACAAGAGAAAAACCTTTGAATAATCCGGAGGGTGTATCATGGGTGAATGAGTCAGAGCATGCTTAATACTATCAAAAGTGCGTTGGGCCTAGTCATCCCAGAAGAATGGAGTGTTCTTCTTGAGGAAACGCATATAACCGTGCATTTTATCAGTGAAATTGCACATAAAATGGCGGAGAAAGTTTTCCTTCCCCTACAAACTTTGGATTTCAAGGATGTTGGTTGGGGTTGGTAGATGAATGATAGCGGAAATATTCAAAGGATCGATCTAGATGCCATCTTTGGATACCACAAAGCCAAGCAGACGTCCCGTCTCAACACAAAAAACACATTTATGTGGATTGAGTCGTATATTATAATGATGCCATCTCAAGAATATGTCTCTAAGATGACCAAGATGGTCCTCCCGTCACTGTGAATGAGCAAGGAGTTCGTTAAGGTACGGTTCAACAATATGTTTAATGTTGTGAAATGCATAGGACATCGCACGCTGGCACATGGCTCTATCATTTTTCAAGCCAAAAGGTAAATTCTTATATGCAAAGGTTCCCCATGGGAAAATGAATGTTGTCTTATGCTGATTGGTGCAAAATATCTCAATCTGATTATAGCCGGAGAAGCCATCCATGAATGAAAAGATGACACTTCCAGCATAGTTGTCGATAATCTGATCGATGTGCGGGGTAGGAAATTTGTCCTTGGGACAATCTTTATTTAAATCCTTTAAGTCGATGCAGACTCTAATGGTGCCCTGCTTTTTATTGACAGGGACAATGTTCAATGCCCATTCCGTCAGAGGCACAGGATAAATAAAACCAGCTTTCAGAAGTTTCTCAATCGTAGCTTTAATAGTTGCGGCCTTTCTAGGATGGACTTGCCTAAGTTTCTGCCTGACAGGTTTAGCCATGGGATAAGTTTTAATCTCGTGGACCACAATGGAAGGGTCGATCCTTGGCATCTCTTCATAGGACCAGGAAAAAACATCATGGAATTCCTTAAAAAGTGCCTTATATGCTTCAGATTCATCTGTGGAGCAGTTCTTCCCAACATGAACATGCTCAATAACATCAAGCCTGGCTAATATGTCAATTGGGTTCATCTGTGTAATGTTGCAAAGGTTTCCTTCAAAATATATATCTTGCAACAATATAGGACTTTGAGGAACGTTGACAATATCAGTAGGAAACAAGGATGCAAAATCATGGCTTCCCGAACTGGTATTGGGGAGGAACATGGATCAATGATGGTGATCCTCCTAAATGGACTCATTCATATTCATGATCTCTATAATGGACTTGTCAGAAGGAAAAGTCTAGGAGAGATAGTCCAGAACCGGAAGAGAAGGTTCTAACCAGTACGGTAAATGGTAAGGATCCGAAGCCACTAAATGAATGTCATCAGTGTGATCATCGGAGCAAGTTTGAATGGTGTCATACATAGCTTCGTGTGGGCTCAATGAGGTGGACTCAACAACATTTGTTCCCTGGGGCTTGATATCAAATGAAGCAATCATATGTACTGTCGCAGTATCCGTGCTAGGAGGGGTAGAGGGAAAAATCCCCATAAGGGATGAATCCTTCAACATACCTACCCCAATCGACTAGTAAGGAGGAGGGGACTGACCTAACATGGGGATGTTATAAACCATGGAGTTAATAACATCTGGTGTACAGAAATCAAGCTGATCAATGGTAACAATTCTCCCAAGATGCGGGAATTGGACCGTTCGAAATACTGTTGAAGCAACAACATTCATGGCATAGATCCAATTCCTTCCTAAAAGGAGGTTATAATCTAGAGCGGCATCTACCACTTATACTTGGATGGAAACTATTTTGCCCCCCATCTCGACCGCAAGGGCTGATATGAGACCATGGGGTTGGAAACCCCATCCATCAAAGGATTTAAGGGTTGTAGGTGATGTAACAAGCTCGGGAGAGCCAAGAGCTTTCCAACAAGTCAAAGATAACACCGAGGTCGAAACTCCTTCATCTAGTACCATTCAAAAGAATTTATTTCCCACTACTTTCATAATGATCTAAAAAGTAAATTTATGCGGTAATATAGGTTTATAGTTCTCAACATTGAAGTGAATCAAGTTAGTGTTATCCAGGTCTATAGCTCCTAATGCTGTCAACAAGTTCTTGCCCTGTGTAGGGTAACTTTGGAGTACCTCTAAGGTAGACATCGCATAAGGTGCCTGAGCGAGATCTTCAACCACATTATAGAATTGAGCAGCTCGGGAATTGGGATTAAAGACAACCTTCCGAAGAGTACTCTTTGGTGGGCGCAAAATCATGTTGAGAGTAGGCTTCTCGATAGACAAGGAAACAGTAGATGAGGATCCCAGAGAACTAGTAGAGGGAGATTTCCCTAAAGAAGATTGATCTTCTTGCTTATCTGTGGGTTTATCATAATTCTGGCTTCAAGTTTGCAGATGGATGGTATCTGAGGACATCATAAAAATTTCTTCTGATGAACTAGAGTTACCCTAGTTTGACATGTGGTCTACTAGCTGTTGTTGAGAGGGAAAGGGATCTGTAAGTACTGCAAGTGCGAGATTAGACTTCAAAAATTGGGATATTTTGTCCCAACGGGGACACTCCTTTGAGAAGTCATCACCACCACATGACAGACAAGGGTATTTAGCCTTCCTTTTCCCTATGTTGTTGTCATTATGGGTTGATTGTGGGGTCTCTGGCTGGTTTCCAGGTTTTTTATTTCAATTTTTACCTTTCTTTTTATTACCCGAGGTTTGAGTAGTTTGAATAGAATTGACCTCGGTAGAAACCTTGGCAGTCCAAGGAGTAGTAGTTTGGGTTTGCTTGGCAGGTTTCGCTGCGGATGGGGACTGGATTGAACCAACAATCCCATCAACAGGTACTTCTGTTGATGGCTTGGCAGGGTCAGTGCTGGGGTGAGGAGCTTGAGGAATTAGGTCATAAAGGATTCCCAGACTGGGAATAGACCAAGTATAGGTACTAAGCCCGACTAATAGCCTGCTCTTCGGTAACGGCACTGCCCATGGCCACATATTGGGCAATAGGAGGCAACAAGGACTTAGTGAACCAATCAGCTAACAACTGATCTGGAATAGGGGCCTTAATAAGCCTTCTCCGCCTTCTCCACTCATGAATATGATAAAAAATGTGGGTGGAGGTGTTTTGTCGTAGAGAAGTTAAAAGATCCGTGCCCATTTCATAATGGATAGGGAGCTGAAAGTGCGTAAGAAATACGGTTTCCAACGAGCCAAATCCACAAAAGAATTTTGTGGGAGTTCAATATACCACTTCGTGACTGTACCAGTCAAAGTTCGTTGAAAGAGTCGTAACCAAATGAAATCATCCATGAGGGAGTTCGAGGAACACCACAAATGAAAAGTCATAACATGGTTCCGCAAATCTTCACCCTGCTTCCCATCGGATTTTGGAATATCCGATGGTAACTTTACCGAAATGGGAGGCCACGAGGGATTATGTTGAATGGGATCAGTAATCAACTTGGAGAAATCAGGCAAGTCCAAAGTTGCAAGGAAAGGTAACTGTCTATTGGGTTGCACATACTGGCAATATTGATATGGCATGTAATTACCAGTAGGGCCATAGGTAGACTGATAAACAGGTTGTTGTGAGGAATAAATGCCAAGAAATCCACCCATGGGGGGTTGATTTCCAGAATTAGGACCGCTAGGACCACTAGGGCCTCCAGGAGGAGGACCGCCAGAGCCACCAGGATCACCAAGACCACCAGGAGGCGGACCAGTAGACCCTCTGGAACCTCCAGGAGGTGGAAATCCTCCAGAGCCATTGAAACCACTAGGTGGAGGGCCACTAGACCCTCCTGATCCATAAGGAGGAAAGCCACCAGGTCCCCCAGGACCACTAAGACCACCAGGACCACGAGGAGCACTGTCAGACCCTCCAGGACCATTAGGTCCCCCAGGGGGAGGACCTCCATAAGGTGGTCCTCCCGTACCTCCCATAGTATGTATGGGTATCCCTTCCATGGCTGGAATGTAATACTAGTTGGGTTTCCCCCATGGCGTAAAAGTATTGCTAGGGAATGGAATTCCAGGAGGATTAGATGGATGATTACCTACATGTATTTGATAACCATAACCAATAGAAGACTGAATGGCAACAGGTTGTGCCCCCCAAGGCTGGCCTGAACCAGATGTGGGATTTACCACATTAATGTGGGTGAGAGGGACAAAAACTATAGATGTTTCTATGTTAGAGTTCTGCTCTTGACTAGGTACAACTCCGGTCTCGAATAACGTAGGTCATGCGGAGGGTTGCCCCCTGGCATTCAAAGGTACTGAAGAAACATGAATTGAAGGTTGGGCCCCAGATGCAAAAGACCTGGGAGGATTTGGAACAAACATAACATAAGAGGTGAGAGGGGCGGAAATTTGACCTAGGCTGTGGGTTGTTAATGGATGATCTATAATTAGTTCAATGGGTCTCATAGAATCGGCTAGAGAACAATATCCCACAGGAAGGAATGTGAAATGAACTGGTGAAGAGCCTAATAGGTTGTCAATCTATTTTTCTACCTCGTGTGCATAGAGGATAGCAGCATGGTATTGCCTACATTCCTCTTCACTTTCAAGAGCACTTACACGGGTGCCAAATGAGGCAATGGACTATTCAATGGGTGTCTCCCAAAAAGAAGCATTAAGACCAAAATTCAGACGGGTATCGTCAACATGAACTTCCGCGGGAGGATGGAACGATGAATCCTCTCGAGAAGGCTGTTGGACCAAGGGGGGCGAGTGTGAAGAACATGGTACTCCACTTTCCACCACCACATTATCTCCCACTTGGGAGGTGGTAGCATCTCCTTGGTCGATATCTTCCATTGGATTTTCTTCTGAAACAGAAGTAAAATCAGGTGGCAAGACCCATACTCTCCTGGACTGTCTTAACTCAACCAGTGTGTACAGTTCCTATCTAACCTAGGCTCTGAAAATATAGAAAAAACACACCAAAAGACTTCCCTACTCAAACTATAGGTCAAAACAAGTAGACTTAAAATGATAGGAGGATTTCAAAAGTCAAGTCTCTCACTAGGATTGTCAAGCAGGTGCCACTTGCGATATACCTCGAGGGTACATGCATAGTAATCTCCCCGAATGTTGTTTTCAGTGTATGGCTCCAAACAAGATGGCCAAAGGGATTTTCTCAGATAGATAAGGTACCCTAGTGGGGTCTCCCGATATACTCAAGGTATGTGGGAGCTCGAATCGGTAGTAGTGTTGTCTAATGCATAATTGTACACAAGGGACCTTCCGATATACAATCGAGTACGTGAAGTACCTTTCTATATACCTCAAGGGTATGTGAAAGGCCGTTCGATATACCAATAGTACGTGGAAGAACCACGCGAGTCCCAGAATGTAATGCTAACAACTAACGACAGATCCTACGTTTTACGACACCCAAACACGTCTCTAACCTATCACTCCAATTACTACGTAAATTTTAACCTGCAAGTACCGTTAATTTTAACTTGTACGGTTAGGTGAATGCATGATGTTCTGACAGAAAAGTAAAACCATGCAATATGCTGGTGCAAATGTTCACTTTACCATTCAATATGCCTACTTATGGGAGGGAAGAGAGTGTTTTTTCTGTTTGTTTCAAAACCAAAAATCATTCCAATCAATAGTCATGAACACCAAATCAAAGACAAGCAAATACTTTTATAAACCAAATTCTTCTTTCTGAAAGCAAATGGGAAGGGTGAGAATCTGTTTTCCTAAAAGAACAACACCAAGCACACCTATATGCCAATGCACTCTAACTTTTCAAATTTCTTAAAAACATAAGCAAATCTAACTTAAAACTACAATTTTTTTTTTTATTTTGATCAAGATAGTCCTATATGCATGAGAGACGACAGATCATAAAGGTCCTGAAAGATTATGAAGCCAATCAGAAAACGCAAATCCAACGCTCGAATATGATGTCCTAATATCAAGCAAAACTTTTCTTTTTTGAAGGGAAGAAAAAGAAGTTTACTATGCAAGCAAGAAATGAAATCTAGAAGCTAATATAGTGTTCTTCTTTTAGTATATGCAACGAAAAGAGAGTTCAATGAACACCCTAACTTTCAGAAAGCAAGAAATCCTTCTTTAAGCACAACCAACAAGCAAGAAGTGGATGAACAATAAAAAAGACTAAACAAATTTTTGAAATTCCACTCAAAATCAATCTTAAACCATCAAAGCAGCAAGCCACACACATCAGATTCAATAACACAAACCTGATAACAGAACTGAAAGCAATGAAAATTCCAAATTTTTACAAAGAAAAAAGAGGAAAAAGAGTTTCGGACTAATGCCTACCTGGTACCGCGCTTCGTAGGTGTTGTAAGAGCATTTCCAAAGCAGCACCGCTCCTCGCTAACCAGATACAGGTGGTGGCACCGATTACTGCCCACTGTGTTCAGGAGGTGGAACCACTCCTCATACAAAGCATTGTCGCGATTCCCTGTAGATGGCTAAAACAAGAAAGAGAACAATGGATCAGATCAAAAAAGACTAGATCAAGGTAAATACTGTCAAATTGAAATTGGTAACAGAGCATAAAAAACCGAAATGACTTAGATCTAAACATATCTAGAAATTTCAAACCCAAATAATACAAATCAGAAAGTAGATCTGACTATAAAGAGTTGAAGAAAACGAAGCCTGGATTCGGACAAGAGTTGCAGACTGATGACAATCAGAATAATCTTTGGAATTTGAACCAACCTATATCCAAATCCTAGGTTCTATTAAACATCGAAAGGGATCAAATATCTTAATCTAGGATTGAAAATGGTTTTAAATCCATGGTTTTAACACATGCTTTTAAAAACATGGGTTGCTTAGGAGGTCCTTGCACATGGTTTTAAAACCATGTGCAAGGCCCTCCTAAACCATGTACAATAAAACCATCGGTTGCTTAGGATGCCGCACACGTGGTTTTAAAACCATTTACAAGGTCCTCCTAAACCATGTAAAATAAAACCATCGGTTGTTTAGGAGGCCTTGCACATGATTTTAAAATCATGTGCAAGGCCAACATTGTTTTGTGAATAATTAAAACTTTTAATTTTTATTATTGTGTTAGCTAGGAACATTACAACATCTCCCTCATATTGGGTTGTCTGTCTGGTCGACATTTTTTTGGATGATAATCAAACTTTTATTTTTTTATTGTTTTGTTAGGTAGGAACATTACAACATCTCCCCTATATTAGGTTGGTTTGATGGCCGACGTTTATTTTGGCGGATAATTAAAATTTTATTTTTATTATTTTGTTAGGAATGTATTGCAGCTGCAACTGTTTTCCCCAAATTTTTCAATTTTGGCCCCCCTCATGATTTGAATGCTGCCTTGAATCGTTTGGACCTGTGAACTTTTTGGTCATGCTTTAATTTCGGATTATTTTGAAGATTAACTCTCTTCCTGTTTTCAGAAATTGCTTATGTTTGAAATTGTTGTGGGTCGCGGATTTTAGAGTTTGTTTTTGCTAGTCGAAGATGAATCGGATCAATTGTTCTTTGTAAAGCCGTTGTTTCGGAGGTGAAGCGGGTTTTGATCGTTGCTAAATTTTAAGGTTGTTCTGAACACTTAGTATTTTTATTGATCTGGCATCAGAGTGTGTTTTGATCGGAGACTGTTGTCTATTTGTCTTCCACCGTTGCGGCTCCCAAAGCAGCTAGGTACCCGAAATGAAAGTTCTCTGCCCACCGATGCGTGTCGTTTTTCAGTCGCGTGTCTGTAGCCTTTCTCCTTCCGCCCTTGCGGTTGTAAAAAGCACTTGTCTTCCGACGTCAATGTCTTTCCGATTGCCGATTGGAAGATTTCCCACCCACATTTTAGGTCATAGCTCTTCCGACTCCAATAGGCTTAATGGTTTCGCGGTACCTGTCGCCTGTTAATACCCACTTATACAGCTGTAAATAAGACTACCCGGCTGATGTTTAGTGTTTTAAGCCACCGATGAGTTTTCTCTTTCCGTCATAGTCGTGCCGGCATTTTTTAAGGTTCTCATAATAGTAATGCAGTACATGGCTTCTCTTGATGATTAACCGTTTTGGTTGGTGTAATTTGATGTTATTGGAAATGCAGTCCCAATGAATGACACATGTTGTTTAATTGCAGGTGGACTCAAGAGAATGATTCATACCACCATGGTAGAAGGGAGCTGGGTAGTTTTGGCAAAGGTTGAACCAAAACCGGTAGGACCCCAAGGAGATTCAGTGAGAGAGAAGGAAAAACCAATAGCGACAAAGGCCCAGACCTGGAAATATTTGTCAGTTACTTAGCAGGTCATGAGTGCGCACAGAAAAGATAAAATGGGGATATTAAACGTCTTTGGGGAGGGGAAAGATCACATGTTCAGGGGAAACCCAAGAGATTAGATAATTTGTTTTAAATATAGGAAAGTTAGAACTTACAAGGGATTTTTCCTGTGGACAAACTTGTGAACTATTGTTTGTAAGAGGAACTATTTCGTTTTACAATGAGAAATTGCAAATTTTGCATGTTGGAGAAGGTGTTATGTGGAATGTTTCAATGTGATAAAATGAACAATGTTGAAGGGGAACTATTTCGTTTTTGACTGGGTTTCATTTACTGTGAGAGCGTTCTAACCTTATGAACCTATGTTCTTTGCCTGAATGTTCTCTAGTATATTCTGTGATGTTTTCCACTATGAGTAATGGGATTTTTTAACTGTTGATGAGCTATCTTATCATGTATACTTTTATTCATGTTCATATGTTTGGTTATAATAACAGCTATATGTGATTTGCCATAACATGTGAACACTATTGCATTACTCATGAATTAATATCTAGCTCTCTAGAGATAGCCTAATTATTAGTCCTTTTCTTGCTTTATGTGTGATTTAGGTGCTTGTGAGTCTTAAGACGAAAGGTAAGAATCTGCGCATCACTTTGTGAATACTCATGGCATTCTTTATCAAATCTGCATGTTAAATAGGCACTTGCATATCATACTTTAAGTCAAAAATAACAAAAATATATACGGTCGACCGGGCCGTAACCGGTAAAACCTTTAGTTTTGTTATTTGACCTACGGTAGCCGGACTGCAAACTGGACAGATTCCCTATGCCAAACAGTCACGATCTAGTTGGGAACGTTGACTGGGGAGAATCCCTTGTTGTTGCTGCCTGTGATTTTCCAGACCTCAACAGTTTCTGGCACTAGAAGGAGGGCCGCCAGTGCATGACTGGCCATGGAAACCCGTTTTCTTGAGACTATTCCACCTGTAACAGTTCAGAAAGCAGTGTGTTTCACAATCCAATTCCAGAAGAAGGGGGTAGAGAAAATTTTTATTCTATCGACAACGAAGTTGTTAATAATCTGAGAAGACACACTAGGGCATATGTGAAGAAGATTGGAGGATTGTCGATCATCCCTGAATTTCCCAGAAGAGAATATAAAAGGAAAGATCGTCCTATATTGGAAGACTCAGTGCTGGTTGGGGATTGGGAAGAACTTGTAGAAACAGCCTTACAGGAGGTTGTACTGCCTTTGAATCAAGTAGACCCAGATACTCCTCGTAGTTCTCCTGTTCACACTCCTATTCGCTCACCTCCTCACTCTCCACCCAGACTCATGGTAGGATTAAACGCAAATCAACCACCCAACCCACCGATCCCACCACCTGCCTGGAAATCCAGATCACCTTTAAACCTAGCACCTCCATTGCATTATTTACCCCAATCTTTTGAAAATATGCTGCCCAAATTTGACCCAAATGAGAAGATACTAGTAGACGACCACCTGCAAAGTTTCTATTTGGCAATAGAAGGGTTAAGGGCTGGGGAGCATGAGGATGTAGTTTGGAAACTTTTCCCGCACACCCTTAAAGGAACTGTAGTATCATGGTACTTTGGTTTGCCTGCAAACTCTATCCCTGATTGGGATACCTTCGAGAGGATTTTTAGAAGTAAGTATGCGACCCAAAAGACTCATGCAGCCCTCATGAAAGGACTATGCACCTTAAAGAAAGAGATAAAGGAGAAGGTGCATAGCTTCACCCAAAGATTTGCAGCGTACCTCAAGAATTTTTCTGAAGCTGACAAACCTTCAGACAAAGTCTTGATTGAATATTATACCTCAGCTTTAGGACCCGAGTTGGCCATGTTCACCAAAATGAAGGCCAAGCCCACTTTAGTAGAGACCTATGAGGAGGCGGAAAAAGTAGAGGCTGAAAGGGAAAGTATCGAAGATTATCCCAAATGATCAGGAGAGAAAAATGTGGGAAGGAAATCCTTGTTGTTTACTAAGCCTAAGGAAGAGCAATCACCAGATTTTGAAAGTATGGAAAAAATGATGCAGAAGCTTTCTAATAGAATCATAGACTTGGAAAAGGAAAAGGAAGCCCAAAACTTCTACAAGCCCTATTACAAGAAATGGGAGGACAACAATCAATCCCAACCCCCTCCGCACAATTCGGCGTCTATGAATTTAACAGAGGTAGGAATGGACAATTTTTGCACTTTCCACCAACAACCTCACTCTAAAAAGAATTGTCCTCAATGGATAAAGTCGATGGCGTTAGTGATGAATCAGCTGTTGGACTCTAAATTAACAAAAGATGGAGATGAATAAAGAAAAGACAGTAATACGTCAACAAAAGAACAAGAGGATGAGACCGTGGTTCTATGGAAATCTGTCTCGTTATTCGATGCCGAGGAAGAAAGGAATTGGGAATATGACGTCGTGGAAATGAATGTAACAACAAGAAGCCAAGGGTTGGTGAAAGAAGACAGTCTCATGCTCCCAAAGATTAAAAGGCTTCAAAAAAATGTTCAGAAATTTCAAAATAATTCCTCAGCCGATAAAATCCTTGAATTCACTATCACCAGTCAAGATCCTAGACAAAAGGATACGTTTGCCAATCCTAATGAAGAAAAAATCAATGTTGGTAAATCACATCCCACCGAACCTCAAATGGATTATGACATTGTGGAAGATATAAAGAAGGTAAGGGCGAATATCTCATTATTTGAAATGTGTAAGGTGCCGCAGCAAAAAGAAAAACTTTTGAAAGCGCTTGAAGCATCAGAGGAGAGGCTGCCCACTGACAATCAACCCAAAGAAGAAGAAGAAATAGGAGAAGCAAGCATTGGGGATGAGTCTAAGAACAAGAATCCACCTTTCCTCCTCACGTTTGAAATTTTTAATCACAACGTACATAATTTCCTGGTAGACTCAGGGGCATCGGTTAACATCATGCCAATATCAGTCTGCAAAAGGATAAATGGGTAGCCTAAGCCATCCACTTGGAGGGTTGTTCAGTTGGATAGGATGAATGTGAAGGTAATTGGGGAAATGGAGGATGTCCTAGTTCACCTGTCTTCAAATGATAAGGTGTGTCAAGTTATTGATATCGTGGTGGCTGACATACCAGACGCTTATGGGCTTGTTCTAAGCAGAGACTGGTCGGCAAAGCTAAATGGATATTTTGCCTCAGACTGGTCACATCTGTGGCTCCCGTATAAAGGAAGCCTGAATCAAATCAAAATTTTGATGGAGCCCCATATGAAATACAACATTACTCAGCTTGAGGAAAAAAATGAACCAGTGGATTCTGTGTTGGGAAATTATTTTATTGAGTTAGAACTGGGAAATTACCAAGCAGAAGAAGCCAGTGATACATCAGACGCTCAGCCTGATCTCCTTCGGTTTTCACAGGCTGACGAAATTGACTGTAAAATAGTAAACTTAGCAGTAGGAGTAGATTCTCGTACAGTAGTTAGCGATTTCTTGACACTTTTTTTTTACGGATCTAAAACATTAGAAGGGTTTGGGGCCAGCTGTGTCCTGATAGACCCCGAGAAGAACGAACATTTTCTTTCATGTAGGTTAGAGTTTGAATGTACAAATAACACAGCTGAATATGAAGCGTTGGTCCAAGGTTTAAGGAAAGCAATCGAATTAAAGGTAAATAATCTAAAAGTTTTTGGAGATTCTGAAATAATTGTAAAACAGATTCGGAATCAAATACATTGTATTTCTCCTCACTTTAAAGCTTATCAAAATGAGGTATGGGATTTGCTCAAATGTTTTAATGCATTTAATATTATATCAATTCCAAGACTTAAGAATGCAGCTACTAGGCTTGTGCCTACTAATAATCGGTGCTCCGTTGAATTGCTTTTCAGGCCCTCGGTTCCAAACATGATTACCAACCTACGAGTGTTCGACGATGATCAACAGATTATAGAATGCTTAACGAATGATGAAGTATTTAAAGGGGCGATTATTGATGATGAATAACATCAGGCCGAGATGAAATTTGATAATTTCATCCCTAAAGGAGTCAGGACCTTAGAGCGGATGTTTGATTTAAATGAAAAATTTAGAAGACCAGCAAACGTGAAGACTCACGGCTCATCCCTACAGTTCGAATTAATAAATTTAGGGACTGAGACAAAGCCCAAATATGTGAATCCTGGAAAATGTTGTTCACCAGTAGAAAGAGATAAGTTCATCAGTCTTTTTAATCAATATAAAGATGTTTTTTCCTGGACATATGAAGATCTGAAGACATATGACACCAGTATCATCCAACATGTTATCCCCATCAAATCTGGAGTCAAACCTTATCAGCAACCTTTAAGGAAAATGCACCCAAAGTTGGAGCCTCTAATCCAAAGTGAAGTTAAGAAATTATTGGATGTTAGAATTATTTTTAAGGTCAGACACTCTGAATGGATTTCAAATCTGGTACCAGTAAGAAAAAAATCTGGAGAAATCAGGCTATTTGTGGATTTCAAAAATTTAAATCGCACTTCAGATAAAGACAATTATCCTGCTCCACCCATGGAGCAACTACTACAAATGGTCTCAGGTTCTGAACTATTTTCTTTATTAGACGGATTCTCAAGCTACAATCAAGTATTAGTAGCCGAAGAAGACAGATTGAAGACAACATTCAGGACTAGGTGGGGAACCTTCGCTTACCGATGAATGCCCTTTGGGCTTATAAACGCTGGAGCTACGTTCCATAGGGATATGGACATAGCTTTCCACGGTTTGATTGGCTGTAGTGTTGTAGTGTACCTCGATGATATTATGATACTCTCAAAGAGGAGAGAAGAACATGCGTTTCATCTAAAGCAGATTTTTGAATGCTGCCAGAAATATGGCATCTCACTCAATCCCAAGAAGTGTGTGTTCGCTGTTACGGAGGGTAAGTTGTTGGGTCACGTAGTTTCAAAGAAGGGAATCTCTATAGACCCAGAAAGCATCAAGGCCATTGAACAGATCCCCTTGCCCCATAATAAAAAGGGGATGCAATCATTTATGGGAACAATAAACTTCGTGCGAAGATTTGTGCCAGACTTCGCTCAAATTGTCAAACCTCTGCAGCAAATGGTGAAGCAAAGCGTACAATTCAAGTGGACTGAGGTTGAAAAGAACGCATTCAGCGAGATTAAAACTGTTGTTGCGCATGCACCCTCCCTAAAAATCCCATATTTTGATAAATATTTTATTCTGTACACGTTCGCATCTGATGATTTGCTAGCAGTTGTTCTTACTCAGAAGCAATATGGGGGAGATGAGTTCCCCATATCATTTATGAGCACTGGTCTACAAGGGGCCGAATTGAATTACCCAGCTATAGATAAACAAGCTTACACAGTGTTCAAAGCGGTGAAACAATTCAGGCCCTACATATTAAAAAATCAGACTAAGGTAATCGTCCCACACCCAACTAGAAGGTCTCTTTTTGTACAGAAGGAGTTAAGAGAAAGAAGGGGTAATTGGGTAACATCTCTGCAAGAGTATGACCTCAAATTCAAGCCATCATCTATAGTTAAAGGGCAAGGGTTATGCAAGCTAATGACTGAAAATGGAAACAATGAAGAACACGCCTGGGAGGACGAGGCTGAATTACATTTAATGGATGTATGTCCTCTGTTCACAGCCCCTGAATCTTGGTATCGATATCTTGTGCATTACATTCAGACAGGATCATTACCAGAACACTGGAATTCTAAGCAACGAAGAGCGTTGTGTCTTAAATCAGCCTCCTATCAAATTATTGAAGGAATATTATTCGGAAAAAAAATTACGATGGAGTTCTTCTTAGATGCTTAGAACAAGAAGATGTGAAGAAGGTAATGACATATTTGCATGAAGGGCCTGCTGGGGGACATTTTTCAGGAGATACTACAGCTCAAAAAATTCTCAGAGCCGGATACTATTGGCCCACCCTTTTCAAAGATGCACATGCCCATGTCAGGAAGTACGACATTTGTCAAAGGTGTAGTGGAAGACAATCTAAAGAAGCTGGACCAATAAATCTTGTGATGATCACGGAGCCATTCGAGCAATGGGGGTTGGATATTATTGGGGAGATAAAGCCGAACTCTTCCCTACAACACAAGTACATTCTGACTGCAACCGATTACTTCGCTCGCTGGGTCGAAGCCATCCTGCTGCGCAAAATAAATGAGGACGCGGTCATAAACTTCCTACAAGACCATATTATGACCAGGTTTGGATTTCCAATTTCTTTAGTCTTTGATAATGCTACTTACTTTTCATTGATTAAGTTAACTGCTTTTTCTCATGAGAAAGGAATAAAATTGCATTACTCTGCCAATTACTATCCACAGGGAAATGGCTTGGCTGAATCTACTAACAAGAATCTGATTAGAATTTTAAAAAAGACTGTGATAGAAAACCAGAGGAGTTGGCACTTAGGGCTACCAAACGCCCTTTGGGCTAATAGAGTCACCCCCAAGTCTTCATTAGGAGTGTCTCTGTATACCCTTCTGTATGGTAAAGAGGCCATTCTTCCCCATAATATCATGCTACCCTCTTCCATAATAGCTTAAGAATCTAGGGGATCGGATAATGAAGTCTTACAAATGAGGATATATAATCTCCTAAAGGCAAAAGAGTCTCGATCTAAAGCCAGAGAGCGCTTTAAGCAACAATAGGAGGTAATAAAAAGATGGTTTGATAAACAGGTAGGAACAAAAGACTTTGAAGTAGGAGATTTGGTTCTCAAGTGGGACCACCCCCATGATGAGAAAGGAAAACACATGAAATTCCAGCAGTTGTGGGTAGGTCCTTTCCAGATTGCGGCGAAGCTTGGCCCTTCAACTTATAAGTCGCAAGATTTACAAGGGTGGAAAGATAACTTACCAGTAAATGGTTTAGTTCTCAAACCTTATTTTTCCTGAGTTTGGTTTGTGTTCTTCTATCTTGTATATAAATAATCTGGCCTGGTCGTCATTTTGAGTCATGATGTTCATTTTTGTTTAGTTTAAATTCCTACCGATTTCAATAAAGGAGGCAAACCCGCGGTTGCATGGGGAACATCATAATTTTGGAACGATTAGAGTTCTTGGGTATAAGACTGTGTATTGCTGATTATCTAAAAGAACTTCTTCCATTTTAGTAGTTTTCTCGAATAGCTATGTACGCATTGAAGTCCTGCTCAATCCTTGTGAAATAAACCAGAATCAAAGGGTCTGGAATACTATTTTGAGGCTCCATCCATGTCACATTTAAATGTCCTAGGGAGTGACAGCAAAGGGCCCATGGAAAGAAGCAAGGTAAACAATATATTAGATATAAATGATCCCATGCCAAAAAAAAATGAATGCCAAAAGGCAGATAAGATTCGAAAACTCCTATGAAAGAATTTTATAACCATATAAGTACTAAATTGCTGAAAGTTCCTCTCCATCCATGAGTTGAAATGTGAATACACCTCTCACACAAAAGGACACTTGGGATAGAGGAGCCTGAATTAAAATTCAGAAAGAAAGGCATGCAGGAGGACTCATATGAAAAGGACAAAAGTCCAAAAGCACGAAAAGTGCTAGAATTGCATGGGAATGAGGAACAAAAGAATATTTTTGTGTACCATATGCTACAATCTTGTGGTGTCCAAGCTGGCAGCCACCTAAAGACAGAGGTAACAATGAAATTCATCTTTCGGCCTCAAAAGAGTTATCTTGACTTGGAAATCCTGGTTTCCACTCCCCCAAATCGGACTATCATCAATTATTAAAGGTACATATCTTTGCTATTTGAGAAATCCAGATAGCTGGAACAATTCAATAGGTACATTTATTATTAAACAGTCGGTCACTCGGGGAATAATCATCCAGAGATCTAGGTTCACCAGGTGATCGCCAATTGTTGCAGCTGCAACTGTTTTCCCCAAATTTTTCAATTTTGGCCCCCCTCATGATTTTAATGCTGCCTTGAATCATTTGGACCCGTGAACTTTTTGGTCATGCTTTAATTTCAGATTATTTTGAAGATTAACTCTCTTCCTATTTTCAGAAATTGCTTATGTTTGAAATTGTTGTGGGTCACGGATTTTAGAGTTTGTTTTTGCTAGTCGAAGATGAATCAGATCAATTGTTCTTTGTAAAGCTGTTGTTTCGGAGGTGAAGCAGGTTTTGATCGTTGCTAAATTTTAAGGTTGTTTTGAACACTTAGTATTTTTATTGATCTGGCGTCAGAGTGTGTTTTGATCAGAGACTGTTGTCTATTTGTCTTCCACCGTTGCGGCTCCCAAAGCAGCTAGGTACCTGAAATGAAAGTTCTCCGCCCACCGATGCGTGTCGGTTTTCAGTTGCATGTCTGTAGCCTTTTTCCTTCTGCCCTTGCAGCCGTAAAAAGCACTTGTCTTCCAACGTCAATGTCTTTCTGATTGCCGATTGGAAGCTTTCCCGCCCACATTTTAGGTCATAGCTCTTCTAACTCTGATAGGCTTAATGGTTTCACGGTACCTGTCGCCTGTTAAGACCCACTTATGCAACTGTAAATAAGACTACTCGACCAATGTTTAGTGTTTTAATCTGCCGATGAGTTTTCTCTTTCCGTCATAGTCGTACCGACATTTGTTAAGGTTCTCATAATAGTAATGTAGTACATGGCCTTTCTTGATGCTTAACTGTTTTGGTTGGTGTAATTTGATGTTATTGGAAATGTAGTCCCAATGAATGACACATGTTGTTTAATTGTAGGTGGACTCAAGAGACTGATTCAGACCACCATGGAAGAAGGGAGCTAGGCAGTTTTGGCAAAGGTCGAACCGAAATCGGTAGGACCCCAAGGAGAGTCAGCAAGAGAGAAGGAAAAACCAATAGCGACAAAGGCCCAGACCTGGAAAGATTTGTCAGTTACTTAGCAGGTCATGAGTGCGCACAGAAAAGATAAAATGGGGATATTAAAGGTCTTTGGGGAGGGGAAAGGTCACACGTTCAGGGGAAACCCAAGCGATTAGCTAATTTGTTTTAAATATAGGAAAGTTAGAACTTACAGGGGCTTTTTCCCGTGGACAAACTTGTGAAATATTGTTTGTAAGAGGAATTATTTCGTTTTACAATGAGAAATTGCAAATTTTGCCTGTTGGAGAAGGTGTTATGTGGAATGTTTCAATGTGATAAAATGAGCAATGTTGAAGGGGAACTATTTCGTTTTTGACTAGGTTTTATTTACTGTGAGAGCGTTCTAACCTTCTGAACCTATGTTCTTTGCCTGAATGTTCTCAAGTATATTCTGTGATGTTTTCCACTATGAGTAATGGGATTTTTTAACTGTTGATGAGCTATCTTATCATGTATACTTTTATTCATGTTCATATGTTTGGTTATAATAACAACTATCTGTGATTTTCCATAACACGTGAACAGTATTGCATTACTCATGAATTAATATCTAGCTCTCTAGAGATAGCCTAGTTAGTAGTCCTTTTCTTTATTTATGTGTGATTTAGGTGCTTGTGAGTTTTAAGACGAAAGGTAAGAACCTGCGCATCAATTTGTGAATACTCTTGGCATTCTTTATCAAATATGCATGTTAAATAGGCAATTGCATATCATACTTTAAGTCTAAAATAACAAAAATATATACGGTGGACCGGGCCGTAACCGGTAAAACCTTTAGTTTTGTTATTTGACCTACGGTAGTCGGACCGCAAACCGGACGGATTCCCTACGCCAAATAGTCACGGGCTAGTTGGGAACGTTGACTGGGGAGAATCCCTTGCTGTTGTCGCCTGCGATTTTCCAGGCCTCAACAGAATGAACGTTACAACATCTATCCCATACTCAGTTCTAGAGTGCCTCTCGACGCAATAATAAAGAAAGATAATGCACCTATAAATTAAATGCACCAGCCTGCCATATATGTGAGTGCGTTAGTGCACTAAATTTTATTTAAGCAAATCGATATAAATATTATGCTAAATATTCTAGTCACCTACTTCCGCTAGCAACCTTCTCTATAAATGGAGAAAATTTTATTTAAGCATATTGATATAAATATTATGCTAATATTATGCTAAATCTTCTAATCATCTACTTCTTCTAGCAACCTTCTTTATAAATCAAGAAGGGATTAATTTTTTGGTGATGTTTAACATAAACATCCACTAGAAAGGTGTTCTCATTGTAGCAACCTTTTAAAAAAATCCTAGTTCAACAAGCATGGTTATGCATTTCAACAAGCACGGTTATGTATCTAAACACACCAAATTTTATTTTGACAACTATTGTTGTCAAACTATACATACAAAACTTGAAGAATATTACTTAACCAATGAGTAAGAGTATGATGAATTATGATGATTTTCAAATTTGTATCATTGTGATATTTGAAGTGGTAAAATAAACCCTTGGAGACATTTGACTATTAAAAAGTATACAACCAACCAAGTGAAATTGTCCTTCTTTGAATACTTTGGTGTATGGAAAAAATATGGTAAAAATGTCATTTTCTAATCCATCCCATCAATTATCACAGATTAAATTGGAGCATCATAACACTTCTTTCAATGTTCGTACAATTGTTTCCATTCATGTCAATGTTGATTGCAACATTCTTGAAATGCTTCCATAATGCAATATACAAATAATTTAAAATCATAATAGTGATAACAATTTTTAATAATTTATAACTATCCAATTTTAGCAAATAGCTTTGTAGAGACATACCTCTTTCAAAATAGTTTGATTCACTCCTTCTTTCATGAAGGGAAGCACATGTATTATAAACCCCCATCCTTGACTCCTTAGTAATAAGTGCATTACCGAATTATTTTTTACATGTTTTTGTAAAATATGTATATGTAATGAAACTATCATTTCCTTCAATTACACCAAAATGTTTTTTCATAAGTTGTAAATTTATCACCTTGTGAATTTATTTGTAATATGTACTATGTCTCTATCTAACAAACACTCTCCATGCCAGGGAAAAGAAGTTACACATCAATTTCATTACAATGTTTGTTAGTGGTCCATTGCTTTGTCCACAACATACTTTTCAATAAAATGTAAGATATTTCTTTAGTCATATTTAGATTATTGGATTACTATGTTTGTTAGTGGTCCATTGCTTTGTCCACAATCTACTTTTCAATTAAATGTAAGATATTTCTTTAGTCATATTTGGATTATTGATAGACAAATATTACCTAATGAGTGAACACCTTTATGCGTAATAACACATTTCCAATGGGATAGTGAGAACATGTCATTATATATCATGTACCCCACTAAATATGAATTTTTGATACTTTTATTCATTTACAAATACTTTTCTCCAAGGCATACTTGTATTCTATACCTTTTAAACCTTCCTTTTGATAACATTGTTTGAAATCAAAACATCAATAGACTTGTGCTTGTGGTCAATTCTTTTCCAGATGTTGTATAACTAGAATAATTTAGATTGATAAAATGGTATAGTATTATTGTTGGATCTAGTTGTGGATGCAATGCCTCTTAGTATTGTCTCATTTTTGTTTATGGATGATATCATCATCCTCACTAGAAGGAATATCCTTGTCACTAGGAGGAAAACCATTATCATTATCATCATACTCAGCATTCCTAGGACACTCAATAAGCTAATGTCAACCAACTTGAATTACTACACCTAAATGACTTAGAAATTTATCTTAATTCGTACACTCATCATCATCTTCGTTGATAATCTCGTCACTAAGAGGAATATGAAACTCAATAGAACAATGATCACCAACATCACTGGATTGTTGTGACACTCTTGACTTGGAGTAAAATCATCATGATAATGAATATTATTAGTGCCACTAAATTCTCAACTTGGAGGAAAGTCTTGATTATCATCAACATCATCATTGATGGCTCTAAAATCCTCACTGATTTGGAAGAGAATTATCAGAAATATCAATGCCTCCAAATTTCCTACTTGATGGAATCTCTCCATCATCATCATAATATATTAAGTGTCCTTAAAGTCCCCCTCTGGGGAACATATTCATCATGATTGTCATCATCATCGATGTCTTTAAAATCTCCACCTAGAGGAAATTCTTCATCTTCAACATTGATGCCTTTAAAAATCCCCACTTGGAGGAAAATCTTCGTCATCTTCACCAATACCTTTGAATTCTCCACTTGGAGGAAAATCGTTATCATTATTAATACCATCATAATTTGAAACATCCTCATATTTCTCCTCTACATGGATGCTACCATCGAGATATCTACTAATAGGAAGCAATTTGTTCACATCATCATTACTAGTATTTCTATAACAATTCTCAGTATGAGGAATACATGCATTTTCACTGATGTAATTGGTGCTTCCATTAAAGTAATCACTACGAGGAAACATTTTTCCAAGTAATTTAAACTTTCATAAAACTACTTGGATATAGATTTTGGATATTGTCCACACATATGACATTGTTATTAAATTGCTAAGAATAAAGGTCACCATCATATTCTTCCCCTTCACTAATGGTGCCTTGATAAATTTGATAGAACTATTTTTCTCCATTAGTTATATCGATGTTCTCCATTAGTGCCTTGATAAATTGATTGATGTTCTCCATTAGTGTGCTCTATCTCGGAAGACACATTTAATAGAGTATGTTTAGATTTTATTCAAACTAGTATTATAATGTATGTTAGTAATAATGAACGATGGTGCACCTATAAATGAAATGCACTAGTGTGATGTATGTGTGAGTGGATTAGTGCACCAAATTTTATTTAAGCACATCAATCTAAATATTATGCTAAAAATTCCAGTTTCCTACTTTGGTTAGCAACCTCCTCTATAATGGCAGGGATAAATATTTTGGCAATGTTCCACAAAAAAATACACTAGAAAGGTGTTCTCCTTGGAGTGACATTTTGAAAAAATCCTAGTTCAAAAAGCATGGTTAGGTATCGAAACAAAACTTGTTTCATGACTATTGTTGTCCAACTATACATACAAATCTTGAACAAAACTACTTAACTAATGAGTAATAATTTGATGAATTATGGTGATTTTCAAACCTGCATCATTGTGAATATTTGAAGTTGTGAAATAAAACCTTAGAGACATTTGACCATTAAAAACTATACAACCAACCAAGTGAAATTGCCCTCCTTTAAATACTTTGGTGTATGGACAAAATGTGGTGAAAATGTCTTTTTCTAATCTACACCGTCAATTATTAGATATAGATATTTAATTGGAGCATCATAATGCTTCCTTCAATGTTTCTACAACTTTTGTCATTCATGTGATTGTTATTTGTGACATTCTTGAAATGATTTCACAATGCAATATGCAAATAATATAAAATGAAAATGGTGATAACAAGTTTTGATAATTGATATCTATCCAATAATAGAAAATAGCTTTGTAGAGACATACCTCTTTCTAACCATTTTTATTTATCCCTTCTTTCATGAAGGGAATAACATGTACTACAAACTCCCATGCTTGAATCCTTAGGAATACATGCAATGTCAAATTATTTTTTCCATATTCTTGTTTAATATGTATTTGTAATGAAACTATCATTTCCTTCAACAACATCAAAATGTTATTTTCACAAGTTGCATATTTATCACCTTGTGAGGTTATTTGGAATATGCACTATGTCTCTATCTCGCACACCCCCACTAAGCCTAGAAAATAAGTTACACATCAATTGCTTCACAATGCTTGTCAGTGGTCCACTACTTTGTACGTGATGTGATTTTAAATGAAATATGGGATCGTTATTTTGTCGTGTTTGGATTCTTGATAGACAAATATTACCTATTGAGTGAATAACTTTATGCATAACAACATATTTCCAATGGGATAATGACAACATGCTAGTATAGATCATGCACCCCACTAAATATGAATTTTGGATTCTTTTATTTATTGACAAATACTTTTCTCCGGGGCATACTTGTAGTCTATAACTTTTAAACATTCATTTTGACAACATTGTTTTAAATCAAATCATTGATAAAACTTAGGCTTGTGACCAATTCTTTCATTGACCTTGTATAACTAGAATAATTTAGATTGATAAAATCATATAGTCTTGTTCTTGGCCTTGATTGTAGATACAATGCTTCTTAGTATTGTCTCCTTTTTGTTTATGGGAATATCATCATCCTCACTATAAGGAATATCCTTATCACTAGTAGGGAAATCATCATCATATAATCATACTCAACATTTCTAGGACACTCAATAAGCTAATGTCAACCAACTTGAATTACTAGATCTAAATGGCTTAGAACTTGATCTTCATTCTTACACCCATCATCATCTTCATCGATAATCTCATCACTAAAATGAATATGAAACTCAGTAGAACAATGATCACTGATTTGCCATCCTCACCAACATTATTAGATTGTTGTGGCACTCTTGACTTGGAGGAAAACCATCATGATAGTGAATATTATTAGTGCCACTAAATTCTCCACTTTGAGGAAAGTCTTCATTGTCATCAACATCATCATTAGTGGCTCTAAAATCCTCACTTGGAAGAGAATTATTGTTATTTTTAATTCCTTTAAATTCCATACTTGGAGAAAATTCTCCACCATCGTCATAATATCATAAGTGTCCTTAAAATCCCTACATGGAGGAACGTATTCATCATCAACAACATAATCAATGTCTTTAAATATCCACCTAGAGGAAAATATTCATCATCAACATTAATGCCTTTAAAAATTCCCACTCGAAGGACAACCTTCATCATCTTCACTAATACCTTTGAATTCTCCACTTGGAGGAAAATCATTATCATTATTAATACCATCATCACTTGAAAGATCCTCATATTTCTCCTCTACTTGGATGCTACCATGGAGATCTCTACTAGTAGGTAGACATTTGTTCACATCATCGTTACTGGTAGTTCTATAACAATTCTTGGTAGGAGGAATATATGCATTATCGTCGATGCCACTATGCTTCCATTAAAGCCATCACTAGGGGGAAATGTTTTGTGCAGATAATTTAAACTATCATCAAAATAATCACTCGGAGATAAATTTTGAATTTTGTCCACACAAATGATGTTATTATTAAATTGCTAAGTATAAATATCACCATCATATTCTTCCCCTTTATTAATGGTGCCTTGAAATCCCTCAAAATTAAGAAGCTCATAGTTGATGTTCTCAATTTCATTGTGTGTTGTAATTAAACTCCTCACTAGGTAAAAAATTTAACTCTTCATTAACATTAATGGTATTTTCATAAAATTCACAGAAAAAAGAGATATAGGTATTTTTTTTATTAATTAAATAAAAAAATAAATTAAAGTCGAACTTAAATTTCTAAACCACAAAAAAAATGCAAATGAAGGGATAATAATTTATTTACATTGTCTCTTTACTTCCAAGGAAGCATGGTTTTTGCATATAGGAAATTTGTAAATTTGGTACCATTTTACAAAATTCCAAAACAAATCAAATCCTTTACGCAAGAAAATGAGTTAAAGAATCAGGAAACAATATAGCACTAACAACGTGATGTTCATATATGGATAGTGAGCGCCACTTCTTGTATCGTTTGAAGCATTGGGGAAAGTAAAAATGATATTACGGTTTGGTAATTGTTTTTCTTTTACCCAACATTAGTACGCCCATTTTTAAGATGCAAAAGTGCATTTGTTTGGTATGTTCACAGCTTCAGTGTTTTTAAAATATATTCATGTAACGTTTGTTAGTACTCATCGATGCATGATATTAAAAGCATAGATTGGTTTATGTAATTTATTTAATTAAAAATCAATATTATATATATATATATAAAGAGTTGTAAACCTTATTTGGTGCTTTGTACATAAAGATGTACTAGTGTGTTTACTATTTACAAATAGTGTGTTTACTATTTGATCCAGTAGAATATTGGGGGCCACCTACCTATTCCACTTGGACCCCCACCATTGTTTCCTTCAGTTTTCCAGTTTCCTTAATTGTGGCACAATTTACTGTTTTTGGCAGTTTTCGGGTCTTAAACTTCTGGAGCCGCTTTGAGGCCCTAAACAACGTTTTTTCGGCATCGAATGGTCATGACTTGATATTTGTCGTTTATGGATGTAGTCCTTAAACAAATATTTCTAACGATGTATCATGCGCATCAAACGGAGGTAGTATGCTAAAGTTACGACCCCGGGAAATTGATGTACCAAGTTACCCATAGTGTTATAGCTGATTTTACCACAATTAGAACCCCCCTCCTCCTCCCCAGGCTTAGATACCTAGGAGTGATACATTTTGTACTACCGTGTATTTATATTTTGGTGGCTCGAGAGCCCCATTTTTGTATTATGACACTATGTGTTATCACATTTTGGATGTTTTAATGAAAAAACTTTTATGATGATCAGTTTATTGATTTACATGTGTAAAAATGTATGTTTCTGATGAGCTAACTATCTATGAAACAAATTCCAATCTAACACGTAGTTAGCATATGAGTTAGCAACTTGATTATTAATTCTTGGAACATGTATGTATATTATGTTGTCAAATTGTCGTTCTAACAATCTCACATATAAGAATCTCCGTAATAATGTTGGATCTCTAACATGATACAAGCCATTAAATTGTGACACTACTAACTCCGAATCAAGACGTACCTCAAGAGATAGAACACCATGTAAAATGGAATCCTATAGAAGCTCGATAATGACACTATATTCAACAACATTGTTTGAAGAGGGCCATAAACATACGCCTCCTGAAGACAATACCTGACCCATATGAGTATAAATCACCCAAGCAGCAGAGGCTGAGTGTTGAGTGTGACAGCTTGCACCATCCGTGAATCCTATATAGATGGAAGACTCCATTGACATTTGCCATAAGAAATGAAATCTAATCAACAAACCCAATCACCATAAGAAAGACCTAACTATGCAAAATGTTGTACAATAATATAATGATAGTCAGCCCTGGCTGAAAATTATGCATAGTACATTTTAAGATAGAGAACATTTCTAGGCTCCACCAAGGCCGTCCCCTCATAATCTACTAGCTCATAAGCGCCCTTCTCTAAGACACGTTTAACCACATAACGACCATGCCACATGGGGTTCAATTTGCCTACCCCCAAGGGTTCTTTAGCTTGATCCCACAAAAGGACCAAATCTCCTTCACTAAACCTCCTTGGACAGACAGATTTATCGTGTTGGACCTTAACGCGACGCTTATTCACTTCTAGAGCCAATAAAGCATCTCGGCGCTGCTCATCGAGCTACTCTAAATGGACCAAACGCTCCTCCAATGGGGAAGTGTTCGGTAAGAGCTCTATGGCTAGCTTCAAAGAAGAGATTTCGCACTCAACCGGCAATATAGACTCCACTCCATGTACAAGTTGATATGGAGAAAAATTGGTGGCATTCTTAACCACGGTCCTACAAGCCCACAAAGCAGGATATAACATAATATGCCAATTAGTCTTGTTTTGTGTGACGGTTCATTGGAGAATAAACTTGAGTGATTTTTTCACTACTTCAACTTGTCCATTCGCTTGAAGGTAATAAGAAGAAGAATGATCCTGCTTATACCCTAACTTCGACGCCAACTCTTCCATCATGCGATTCTGAAAGTACCTACCATGGTCAGTGACAAGCTCTTTCAGAATACCGAACCGAGTAATAATCTGGTTGAATAAGAAGTGTGCGGCTGTCTCACCGTCAGATTTAACTATAGGCATAGCCTCATCCCATTTCATGAAGTAGTCAATAGCCACGATAATATGATGATGCCCCCCAGCTGAAGCTGGGTTGCAATCCATGAAATCAAGCCCCCACTTAGTGAAGGGACGGGCAGTGCTAATGGGATGTAACGGGGCAGGACGCGAGCGCATATCATGTGTGAATACCTGGAAAGGGTGACACTTCTTGACCGCATTGACACAATCTTTAAAGATCGACGGCCAGAAATAACCTGCTCTTAAGATTTTTTGGGTTGTAGAAAGCCCAGATAAATGACCCCCACACGCCCCTCTATGGAAATCATTCAGCACAAGCTCAGCCTCCTCATGAGTTAAAAAAAATGTAAAATGGAGTCTACCCCACGATGGTACAATGTGTTATCCAATATGAGGTAATTCTTGGATACGTGATGTAATCATCGTCATTCATCCCATGAGAGGTGAGTAGGGACCTTCAATGTTTGTAAATATATGATAATATCTCCATGCCATGGATCCAAAGTTGAGATCAAGAAGATGTGCTCATCAACAAACGTATCCTCACAAGTCTCATCCTCCTACTCACTCCGGAAATCAGATATAAGCTTTGCAAAAATCAACGATTTCTTTGATTTTGCCGAAACAAACTCGAGATCAAATTCTTACAAGATGACAATCCACTTATTATACTTTCCCCCTATCATCCTTCTAGTGAGGACGAACTGAAATGGATTGACATGGGAAACCACCAATGTCTAGCGAAGGATAATATAGTGTCTCAATATTTGAACCGCATGAACGATAGCTAAGGCAAGCTTCTCCACATGGGAATAATGGATCTCCGCATCTATAAGGTTCTGGCTCAGATAATATATGACATTCTCTTGGAGCTCCTCATCCTCTTGAACCAAAACCATACCAATCGTCTCCATGGACGTGGCCACATAAAGTAGAAAGTCACGGCTATAGTCGGGTGGACCAATCACCTGGGCCGATGCTAAGGCTTACTTAAGTGAATCAAAGGACTCCTGGGATTGCTCATCCTAGCAAAAGGTAGTGTCCTTCTTCAAAAGACGCATAAAGCCTCTAGTCAAATTGGCAAAATTCACGATGAATCTCCATAAGAAGTTTTCCATGCCTTGCAAACATTGAATATGTCTAATGTTTTTCAGGGGAGACAATTGAAGTATTGCCTCAACCTCAACCTTTAAAGGGTTGACTCTTATACCCTCTTTGGAGACAATGAATCCTAATAAGTGACCAGACTTCACGCAAAAGATGCACTTGTGAGGATTTAACCTGACCAAATAATGGCGACACCTTTTAAACACTAACCTCAAATGGTAGGAATGATGAATTCTCATATGAGAATGAGTAGCAAGGTCATCCAAAAAGACTTCAATAATTGATTTGAGATCATGGAAGATCAAGGTCATAGCCCGCTAAAAAGTGGCTCTGATGTTTTTAAGGCCAAAAGGCATCTTCCGATATGCAAAGGTTCCCCAAGGACAAATAAAGGTAGTATTATGTTGGTCCTCAGGTTTAATTTGTATCTTATTGTATCCAGAAAAGTGGTCCATAAAGGAAAATACCTCGCTTCCCACACACTCATCCAAAATTTGATCAATAAACAGTGTAGGGAAATTGTCCTTAGGACAGGCATGATTCAAATAATGGAAATCAGTACATATGTGGATCGTTCCCTACTTTTTATCAACTAGAACGAGGTTTGAAACCCATTCTGCCAAGGGAATGGGATAGATAAAACCAGCATTCAACAGTTTTTCTATCTTAGCCTTAATTGTGGGTGCTTTCCTAGGATTCACCGCATGCAAGTGTTGTCGAACAGGTTTAGCATTGGGATAAGTTTTAATATCATGTTCAACAATGTGAGGGTCGATACCTGGTATTTCATCGTAAGACCAAGCAAAGATATCACGAAATTATTTAAACAACTCGGTGTATTCTTGAATCTCAACATGGAAACATTCTTCCCCAATATAGACATTCTCAATCTTGCTAGGTTCACGAAAGATATTGATAGGGATGGTAGGAGATATATTCGCCATGTTTCCATTAGGCATCAGACTAGGAGAGCTTAACAGAACCATGGGACTACCAATTCTCTCACTAAGAATCTCCTTGTAGTCTTCACACTCCAAACGATCAAGCTCGGGAAGAAAATAAGATCTATGATTCAACTCTTCCCAAGGTGGATCAACCCTCGACATAGCCCAAATAATAGCCTCATCAAAAGGAAAAACCCTATCAAGGCAGTCATGTGTGTGAGAATATTGAACTGCCCATGCAGGCAGTACATATGGGTCCTCCTCCTTCATCCATGAAGAGGAAGGACTAGGCTCTGCAACACATGGAAGATTAGCTTGATAAGCTATCATAGTTGCAGGCAATGACACGTCCATCTCGATGGGCTCACTCGAAGGACTCGATGTAGGAAGAATCCAAGGATATTCCATATAGGTTGTGCGAAAAGACACTGATCTTACTAATTACGAAGCCTCACCGAAACTAGACCCTATCATAAGTATAGGTGTAGGAAAACTAAAGCTTCCCATAAGGGATGGATACATGCCAACACCCACACTCCCAATTGCCGGCTGAGAGTCCTCTACAATTGGGATGGAAGCTCTTGAAGATGCGGTAACCGGTGGATTCTTGAATGACGTTTGATCAATCGTAACTATCTTCCCATTAAATGGAAAGCTTACAACTCAAAATAATGAAGAAGCTATGGCTTGCATACTGTACATCCAATTCCTATCCAACAACAAATTGTAGTCAAGGGGTGCGCCATCAACCACTTCGACCTCTATCGCGACGGTCTTCCCTCCCAAACGGACTTTAAGAGAAGGAAGAATGTCATGCAGTCAAAACGATCTTCCATCGAAAGCAGTCAACATGTTACTAGATTTAGACAACTTGGGGGAGCCCAAACCCTTCCAACACACCAAAGACATCACAGAAGCAGCGGCGCCTTCGTCAATCATAGTGCGTTTGATGGTCATGTTAAGACATGCTACATGAATCAAGAGAGACACATAGTAAGGCAAGCAAGGCTGAAGTCTCGCGGTTTAAAATTTGATCACGGAGGAATAATTATCATCGTTCACACCTAAGGCAGAAAGAAAAGCCTTCCTTTGCGAAGGAAAACTCTAAAGTACTTCAAGTGCAGACATTGCACAAGGAGTGTGGCCCAAATTCTCAACAACAGAATAGTTCTGGGCGGCTCGAGCATTAGGATTGTGCCTCGAACGCTTAAGGACTCCCTTAGGAATGCAAGGTGCAACTTCAGGTTTATCCATAGGTTTTTTAATATGAAAAGGACTCCCAGGTGGATCAGGTTCATTTCCAAGGTTGGTTTGTGACGAACCATAGTCCTTCGCACGAGTCACAACCTTAGTAGGACGGACCATGTTGATGCAACCATGACCACTAGTTTTCGGCAGATCTTGATCACCACCAAACTGATCATGGGTCCTCAAGTTCATGTTTTAATTATGAGGTAAAGGGTTGGTCAGCATAGCTGGGCCCTGTGCTATGAATCTCGAGGCTTCATCAATATGAGGGCACAAGTGAGTGAGGGGGTCATCCTTACACAACTTGCGAGGAAACTTAACCTTACGTTTAGGTTGCTTGTCCCCCCCAACATTTCGGGCATTTGTTTCATTAGAGTTGGCATTTTCATTCCTATTCCCACCCTTATGATTATTTTTACCCTTCTTTTTATTCCTTCTGGGTTGTTGGTTACCCTTCTGGTCCGACGATTGCACCAAAAGCACACTCACCATTTGAGTGGGTTGAGACGAATCCGTGGCTTGTCCTAAGGTAGATTGGTTGATAGATAATTGACTAACATGTTTCATAACCAAATCTGTAGGCTTGGCACTCATACAACCAATAATGCCATCGGCAGGTGGTACAGGTTTAACCTTAGGGTCGAAACTAGAATGCAGAGCATTAGGAATGATCTCATATAATAAACCAGATTGAGCATAAATTAAGTCTAATTCCTGTGCCCTAAAAATGGCTTGTTCCTCGTTCTGAACTCCATATGTAGAAACATCCTTCACTATATAAGGCAATAACGATTTAAGGAACCACTCAAGGATAAATTCTGGCGGTATGAAGGCTTTAATCAATCTCTTCCATCTACGACACTCTTGGATATGCTCTGATATATGCGTGGCTTTATCCTGCCGAATAGGAATAGGAGTGCCCCTAGGCATAGTGTTAAGCTCAAACTCAGACTCGACATGAAATTTCATATCATGTGTAGGGATACCAGACATACCATAACTACCACAACTAGTGCTCACGGGTTCATGATGAGTCTCGTCGCTTGGCATCCATTATCAGTGACCTGTGAATGAGGGATCATAGCTAGAGTGAGTAGGTATTTCATGTGAAGGATCAAACCCAGAATGTGCAAGCATATCAGGAGAAGGATCAAATGTAGGAGTAAACTCTCCGTCCTCCACTTGAGTTGGAGAAGATAGCTCAGGAATACCATCTTCATGATCTCCCATCGCGTGTGAATCAATGTGCGAAATGGTCCGCCTAGACCATGTGTTTCTCTCTCCCAAAGGAGGAGGAGATGTAGAAGGCGGAAGTCCTGCTAAATGACGAGAATGGCGAGGAGCCGCACCTGAATCCATAATGACTCAAAAAAATGCAAAAGACTCACTAATTATGCAAACCCTAGGAAAGCTAACGTGCAAAGAGCATACACCAATAAAATCTAAAGCCAAACACAAACAATCAAGGGTCGGATAAGTGATCTCTCGAATGAAGCAGGTATTTCTCTCCTAGGAGAGGCTTGAGACTCCCATACACAACAAGCGGAGGTTCGTAACCCAGAATGTAAGGAATAGGAGTGCCCCTAGGCGTAGTGTTAAGCTCAAACTCCGACTCGACATGAAATGCCATATCATGTGTAGGGATACCAAACATACCATAACTACCATAACTAGTGCTCGCGGGTTCATGATGAGTCTCGTCGCTTGGCATCCATTACCGGTGACCTGTGAATGAGGGATAAAAGCTAGATTGAGTAGGTCTTTCATGTGAAGGATCAAACCCAGAATGTGTAGGCATATCAGGTGAAGGATCAAATGTAGGAGTAAACTCTCTGTCCTCCACTTGAGTTAAAGAAGATAGCTCAGGAATACCATCTTCATGATCTCCCATCGCGTGTGAATCAATGTGTGAAATGGTCCACCTAGACCATGTGTTTCTCTCTCCCAAAGGAGGAGGAGATGTAGAAGGCGAAAGTCCTGCTAAACGACGAGAATGGCGAGGAGCCGCACCTAAATCCATAATGACTCAAAAAAATGCAAAAGACTCACTAATTACGCAAACCCTAGGAAAGCTAATGTGCAAAGAGCATACACCAATAAAATCTAAAGCCAAACACAAGTAATCAAGGGTGGGATAAGTGAGCTCTCGAATGAAGCAGGTATGTCTCTCCTAGGAGAGGCTTGAGACTCCCATACACAACAAGCGGAGGTTCGTAACCAATTATTGTGGTCCTCAGCTTCAACACGTAAAGCAACTATGCTTTCCGAACCCAACCTGGCTGGGACACCTGCAAAATAACCCCTCCAAAGTACCACCTCAATATCCTACGTAAGGCAACTAAGGTCCCCTCAATATAATCAATGCTCAGACAGACAGTCCCAGGCAGTATTGACCATATGGGAAGGGTGGCAAAGCCTGAAACTCTTGAAAGAGCCCCCAAATATGAATGCAATCCTGGAAATATCTCTGGTGCTACTCAGTTATGACTAGGGGTCATCCTAATCAATAAATGCTCACACTACCTCATGCTTAACTCCCTTTTGAGAGGAGGATACTGAGAAACACTAATTATACCAAAGAATTTCATACTCTCACTTGGACAAACACATACATGTTGTTGTTTAGCAGTCTTGGAGAATTTACTTACAATGAACTATTCCAAGACCCTAAAACCTAATCTTGTTGGTGTACCTTATCAAAGAAAATAGTGTAATCCATTTTAATTAAGCGTTGATTTTATTTGGCTTTATTACTCAAAATAGGTAGATGGTCATGCAACCAATGGTGTTATGACGCAACATGAAGTAAAATGCACACTTAACAATCAATGCAAATGCATTGTGTGAAATGAAAAATAGGGCATGCTACTACGTGAAATGCAAAATTTTTATTCAAATGACAAATGCAATCATTCCTATATGAAATCCTGACTAATACTCTAAGGAAATCTAGTGCAAGTACCATGCGAAATGCAAAGTGCAATGCATAATGATGCAAAGAAGCAAATATTTTTGGATTTTTTGAATAAAAATGAGATACTAAAGCAAAATAATTATTCTACTACCCCCAGACTCGGCAAGCACAATCAAACAACACTCACACAAAGTACTGAGGTAAAAGAAATCTAATGCACTAATCCCAAAACAAAAAATCGAAAATGCAGACAAGAACGTTCTTAAAAAAGAAATTTACTCTAAAAAAAACGTCTCTGGTCAGAAACAGAGGTGTATATATACTCTAGCAGTATCAAAGGAGACTCAGCAATCATCAAAATTCACCCAACAACAATCAATATTCCTCTATAAGGAAAAACTAAGAGCATACGTGACTGTTTGCAGTAAACCCACGTATGTACGTGGATATAGCAGTCAAAGCCACGTGTATACGTGACTGTGAGTCAAAAACTCATGTACAGGAAGAGAAATGTACAAAAATAAAGGCAAACAGACAAGCTAAGACAAACTTCACACCAATCAGACACTACCAGGAAAAAATGCCCCCATACTCGACACAGAAACAGAGAAATAAGAGCAATTCAAGAACATTGAATGACAATAAAAACCTCCAAAGGACAACTACTAGGAACTCCCCAACAGAGTCGCCAATTCTGTTATGGAGAGAAATTTCTATAGCTTGGGGTACCACAACAGACAGCTTGACTCCATAAATCAATCCTTTCCTATATACAAGAGAAGCCAAACAACTAACACTAAAGGATCTCGATTCGTACCTTATTCCGAACGGTTTATGTAGATCCCCATTGAGCTTTCCAACTCCAGCTTGAATTAATAAATTGCTTCCTCAACATTCAATAAACAAGACAAGCATGCTATATATATAATTGTGTTAGCTCTACTCTAGCATATATAATCAATAACATATAAGCATTTGAAATCATCCATGGATAAAATATTCATTCAAACATACATTATTGGATAGGAAAAGATATTTATATTAATATAAAATTAGAGATTACAATGAATACAACCTCTGTCGGCACGTTTGCGAATCGGAGAAACACCACTTGGGCCTCCACCACTTCATTCCTCCATCTCTCTATAGCAAGCTCACAAGCAAAAGGAAAGCTTGGGAAGACCACAAAAGTGCTCCAAGAGACAAAGGGGATGCAGACTCAAGCACAAGTTCCAGCAACAATGGACTATAGTTCTCTTTCTCTCAATTTTTCATGCCTTGAATGTATCCAAAGGGTTCCTTATATATCTCTTCAGTGGGGTAATGAAAGGTCGAATCCGAGTGATCTCAACGCATATGGAAGGTCAGGAGACAAGTGAGTCGGATCCACATCAAGGAAAACTCCAAAAGAATTTGGCCTTTTGCACACATCTCGATGTACGCGGTTTTAGAGGTCAAACCAGCGTATATACATGATAAAGGGTTTAAAAGTCGCATATAGAAATTTAAGCATGTTTTTAGGGATGATCTAGGAAACATCAAAGGAACAAAAATGGTCCATGGGATCTAAGGAGTCTGCATAGGGATAGGGAAGGCTATAAAAGTGTGATTCACCATGTGTGGTATCCATCTAGGATCACTGGATACCAATATCCTCTATCTTTGGAAGCATTCTTCTTGCACCCATCTGTGAGCTTGTCATCCTCTATAGGATTTAACCTTGTAGCAAAGGTTAAGATCTTCATCCATCTCCTCATGTATGTGTTATCCCATGGGTTTCTTATGAGCTCGTACAAGTCCTCCTTTCATTTGCACACATGATTCTTCCTTTCATGTGTCTCAACTCCCACTGGCTGCAAATGTCTCTTTGTAGTCTATGCCTTCTTTTCGTGAGAAGCCTCATGCTACGAATCTTGCCTTATATCCCACGATGTTTCCATCTACTACATGATGGAACTACAAACTTTCCTTCATGTATCGATACTGCATCCTAGACATCATTCTTCTTGAATTGGTCTTCCCTTTTTTCTTGGTTACTTCTTCATAGCTTGAATATTCTGCATCAATGTGTTGATGTAATTATAACTTCGGAGTGTATTCACTTGTATTTATTATGTATTGTAACCCGATGTTTATTCTGGGATGTATTTGTAATGTACGTGAGTCATGTCATGCCCCGAAGTTCCTATCAGGAAGTTTTTATAATGTAAATAAGTCATCTCAAGTCAAGGTGGGTAACCCTCCTATTATCTAAGGGTTAAAGTCCCCGCAGTTTCGGGGCACTAGGGTTATTATATTCTCCTTGAGAGGTCGGCCCTAGTAGGGTTTAGTCAAGTCAGGAATTAGTATAAATAGAGAGCTAGCCTCCCTATTTATCACACACTCACTCACACTCAGTTGTAGCGCATAGTTGAGCAAGAGAAAGACACTGGGGCAAGGAAGAAAGAGGTTACTACTAATGGGACATCATCTTACTATTTTTGGGTTTCACTTTGGTGTTGATTCTATCTCTGAGGAAGTTGCAGGTTTTTCTCCATTTATGGTTTCCCAGAGGAAAAACATTGTGTTCATTGTCTCTTGTTTTTTATTGTTGTGTTTGTTGTTCTCTCAGTTAAAGATCCTAATGTTATGCTAGCTTAATGTTAAAAATCTAACATGGTATCAGAGCTAACTTGAGAAGAAGACACTGTGCAGTTACGGGAACTAGGGCTTCCTATTTTGTGGATCTCTCTCCACATATTTTCAGCAAAAGTAGGATGGAATAACTCTCCTCCCTAGGGTGCATCTTTCTGTCGAAGCAGAATCCAATTATGAGGTTTTTCAGTTTTGGAGTCAACACTGCTGCCGAAAATTAGGGAACATATTCATCATCAACAACATAATCAATGTCTTTAAATATCCACCTAGAGGAAAGTATTCATCATCAACATTAATGCCTTTAAAAATTCCCACTCGAAGGACAACCTTCATCATCTTCACTAATACCTTTGAATTCTCCACTTGGAGGAAAATCATTATCATTATTAATACCATCATCACTTGAAAGATCCTCATATTTCTCCTCTACTTGGATGCTAGCATGGAGATCTCTACTAGTAGGTATACATTTGTTCACATCATCGTTACTGGTAGTTCTATAACAATTCTTGGTAGGAGGAATATATGCATTATCGTCGATGCCACTGTGCTTCCATTAAAGCCATCACTAGGAGCAAATGTTTTGTGCAGATAATTTAAACTATCATCAAAATAATCACTCGAAGATAAATTTTGAATTGTGTCCACACAAATGATGTTATTATTAAATTGCTAAGTATAAAGATCACCATCATATTCTTCCCCTTTATTAATGGTGCCTTGAAATCCCTCAAAATTAAGAAGTTCATAGTTGATGTTCTCAATTTCATTGTGTGTTGTAATTAAACTTCTCACTAGGTAAAAAATTTAACTCTTCATTAACATTAATGGTATTTTCATAAAATTCACAAAAAAAAGAGATATAGGTATTTTTTTTATTAATTAAATAAAAAAATAAATTAAAGTCGAACTTAAATTTCTAAACCACAAAAAAAAATGCAAATGAAGAGATAATAATTTATTTACATTGTCTCTTTCCTTCCAAGGAAGCATGGTTTTTGCATATAGGAAATTTGTAAATTTGGTACCATTTTACAAAATTCCAAAACAAATCAAATCCTTTACGCAAGAAAATGAGTTAAAAAATCTGGCAACAATATAGCACTAACAACGTGATGTTCATATATGGATAGTGAGCGCCACTTCTTGCATCGTTTGAAGCATTGGGGAAAGTAAAAATGAAATTACGGTTTGGTAATTGTTTTTCTTTTACCTAACATTAGTACGCTCATTTTTAAGATGCACAAGTGCATTTGTTTGGTATGTTCACACCTTCAGTGTTTTTAAAATATATTCATGTAACGTTTGTTAGTACTCATCGATGCATGATATTAAAAGCATAGATTGGTTTATGTAATTTATTTAATTAAAAATCAATATTATATATATATATATATATATATATAAAGAGTTGTAAACCTTATTTGGTGCTTTGTATATAAAGATGTACTAGTGTGTTTACTATTTGATCCAGGAGAATATTGCTGGCCACCTACCTATTCCACTTGGACCCCCACCATTGTTTTTTTCAGTTTTTCAGTTTCCTTAATTGTAGCACAATTTACTATTTTTTGCAGTTTTTGGGTCTTGAACTTCTGGAGCCGCTTTGAGGCCCTAAACGACATTTTTTCGGCATTGAATGGTCATGACTTGATATTTGTCATTTAAAGATGTATTCCTTAAACAAATATTTCTAACGATGTATCATGCGCATCAAACGGAGGTAGTATGCTAAAGTTACGACCACGAGAAATTGATGTACCAAAATACCCAACGGGGCCCACATTGTGGCGTTTCGCCTCCTAGGGTTAGGTTTTTAGATGTGTAGGGTTTCCATTGCTTCTCAATAATATATAGGCCTTCGAGCCTCATTATAACACGGAGAGTTCATAGGCATGTAACCACCACATCTCTTCTCAGAGATAAGCTACCGGCACTCTAGCTAGTTTATTTTCATTCTGTATGTAACCAAGTTTCAGTTATTGGTTAGTGAAATGAAGTGTTATTTTTACTACATATTTGTTTCTATGGTTATTTGTGTATTATGTTGCGTTCCTGCATAAATCCGGATCAGTGGTATCAGAGCAATCTTCTCTTTCTCAATCCTTCTTTGCATGTCCCCAACGAGGGTGGGGTATAAAGAGTTAGGGCTCGATCTGGTTGAACCTTTGCAAGATCAACCTCGCAAATCCCGAACGCCACCCATGGGGGACAAAAAGAAAGATGAGGGAAAAGAATATCCTATTAAAATGTTGCTCGAGGAGGCCCTTGAAAAACAAAGTAACGCGATGATGGATAACTTCGCCCAGATCCTTCAACGACTTCCCACTGGCAACGCATCTGCATCTAGCAGCCACTTTGGAGGCGCAACCCCTTTTAAGGTACAAGTAAACTTTGACATTCCCATATTTGATGCTCGAATAGATGCAGACACCGTAGATAGATGGTTGAATCTATTAGAAGGATATTTCTCGGTTCATGACTTTTTTTACCAGAAAAATATTACTTTTTCTCTACTCAAAGCTACCCCCCATGTCAAGGACTGGTGGGAAACCTACTGTGAGAGAAAGAATGAGGAGGAACCCTCTCTATTCTCAGCCTTACCCACTTGGAATTCTTTTCAAGATGGCATAAAGGGACAATATTATCCTATGGGGAGCTATGAGGACAAGTACATACAATGGACTACGCTGCACCAACAAAGAGATCAAGATGTGCATGAGCTGACGAATCTGTTCCATACCCTGCGCACCAAGTTGGGTATCAAAGATTCAGAGAAACATTTGGTGCTGAAGTACCGCAGTTTTCTGCACATATACATTTAGGAGGAAATGGAGTTCCTCAACATCTCCTAGCTTGGTACGGCATATCGGTATGCTGCCAAAATTGAGAAAAAATTCAAACAAAAAAGCGAGACTTTGGATCTGTGAATTAGAAGCAAGGGAAAGGTGCCCCCAAACCGCAGAACCAAGGACACAACTAAGGCATGGCGACTCAAAAAAACTTTCTAAAGCATCAAGCAAAGAGAAACACTGCAAATCCGAATAAGGAAGGGAGAAAGTGGTGCAAGTTCCATAACAGCCCCACTCACAACACAAGTGAGTGTCGGGCCAAGCAGTGACTGGTGGCTGAGATAAAGGCTTCTGAATCAGATGCATACTCTGACACTGAATCAGAACCTGAGAAGGGGAATGACAGAGGGAAGAATATTATCGATGCAAATCCCAACACCACCGTTGCTACCACGAAGATCCAAAAGGAAGAACCATAAGATTTAGAGGAGGAGGAGCGTCTTTTCCACTCCCAGATGCGGGTAAAGGCTTCCCCGCTACAGTTCATTGTCGACAGTCGGAGCCAAAAGAACCTGATTTAAGTAGAGGTCGTGAAGCAGTTGGATTTTTTGACCACAGCACACCTGCAGCCATACACCATCGGGTGGCTTCACCAAGGACGGGATCTCCATGTCAGCCAGCAATGCCAACTTCCCTACAGCATCAAGCCCTTCATCGATGAGGTATTATGTTATATTGCTCCTCTTGATGTTTTTGATGTATTATTAGGTCAACCATACTTATGGAAGCGACATGCTGTGTATGAGTCCCATCCTCGCGCTGTTATTATTACGTTGGAAAATAATTTGTACAGGATACCAGAGGTACCACCTCCTGCTGCTGCTATCTCTTTGGTTACTGCAAAACATGTTAGATTTTTATCATTCAAGCTAGCATTATGATCTTAGGATCTTTAACTAGGAGAATAACATGCACAACAATAAAACACAAGAGATAAGAGACACAAAGAATTTTCCTTGGGGAAACCATAAAGGAGAAAACCCCGCAACTTCCTCAGAGATAGAATCAGCACCAAAAGTAAAACCCGAAAACATAAAGATGATTTCCCTACAACAGTTTTCTCTCTCTTGTCCCAGCAACTTCTCTCTCACTCATGTGCCCCAATGAGTGAGTGAGTGTGTGATAAATACAGAGGCTCACTCTCTATTTATATTCTTTCGTTCACTTAAAATCCACTCCATCATGTCAGCCTCACTTAACAATTACTTACTAGAGCCGACATCTCTAGGAGAGTCTAATAACCCTAGTGCCCCACAACTTGTGGAGACTTTGCCTTCTCCAACCAACAATGACGTTTATCCTTAACACAACGGTGGGGACTATTGCCCCAACTTACAATGATGCACCTATTGTTGACTTCTATAGGATATTCTAATAACCCTAGGGTCCCACAACTGCGGGGACTTTAACCCTTAACCAATAGGACGGTTACCCACAATGACTTGACATGACTTGTTTACATTACAGAACCTCCCGATAGGAACATCGAGGCATGACATGACTCAAATACATTAGAAAAACATCTCAGTATAAACATTAGAGTTCAATACATAAGATATACAGATGAATACATTATGAAGTTACAAATACATCAACACTCCCTTTTAACTAGGAAGGTATTCTCTCGACAAAATTCATCAACACAAGTCTTCTTCTCTATATCATCTGGATCATCATCGAGTCCTCGTCATCTTCAAGTAATCTTCATCTTCAGGTCATATTAATCTTCATCTGGATCTGGATCATCACTCGATCTAGATCATCATCACTGGATCTGGATCATCACTCGATCTAGATCATAATCACTAGATATGGATCATCACTCGATCTGAATCATCTCTGGTTCTTGAACATCTATGTTCGATCATCATCATGGGTGCTATCTCTTGATTCTTCTCATCATAGGAAGTTCTACAGCCAGCCCCTTTTCATGCTAGTTGTAGGCCTAGCCTCCATGTAGGTCTTTTCCAGCACTTATATCTGACCCTAAGTCAGAATGGCCCACCCAACACTTATATCTGATCATGTAGGAACCAATCCTATAATCATATCAGAAAGGCACGCCCACCACTCACATCTGACCATGTGGAAACACATCCCACAACCATGTCAGAAAGGCCCAGCACTCACATCTAACGACCAATGTTAGAAAGGCTCATCACTTACATTCGACCATGTAAGGAACCAATCATCCATGCCGAAAGGCTCTGCACTTACATCTGACAACTAATGTCGGAAAGGATCAGCACTCATATCTGACAACCAATGTCAGAAAGGCTCAACACTTATATTTGACCATGCGAGGAACCAATCCTCCATGCTGAAAGGGATCTGCACTTACATCTGACAACCAATGTCAGAAAAGCTCTGTTCTCACATCTGATCATGTAGGAACCAATACTACAGTCACATCAGAATGGCCCTCAGTCCTAGACTGAGATTTCCTTGTAACTAACCAGGTGCCTCCATTCCAAGAATGACATTCAGCGCTTATATCTGATCATGTAGGAACCAATCCTACAGTCACATTAGAATGGCTCAGAACTCATATCTGACATGCGAGGAACTAATCCTCTCATCATGACAGAATGGCTCAGCCTTTAGATCTGACCATGGAAGGAACCAATCCTCTCCTCATGTCAGAATGGCTCACGGACTCATCACTTCCCTTTGGAGGGAACCTCGATCTGGAGAACACCAAGCTTCTCCCTGAAGTACTCAAACTTCACTCTAGCTAATGGCTTTGTCAACACATCAGCTATCTATTCATCTGTTGCAACATACTGGAGCTTCACTACTCCCCTCTGCACCATATCCCTGATATAGTGATACATGATCTCGATATGCTTCAACTTGTCATGGAACACTGAGTTCTCTGACAAATTCACACAACTCAGCCATACTGCCTCACAACCAGCTGAACAAGTTGTGACATACTCTGCTTCAGCTGTACTTAGTGCCACACAGGATTACTTCCTGCTAAACCAATAGATCACGCCTAATCCCATACTGAAGCAACACCCTGAAGTGATCTTCCTATCGATGGCACTACCTACCCAATCTGAATCAACATAACCCTCTAGGTTAATCTTCTGATTTGCCTCATACTTGAGCCCATAATCAACTGTACCCTTCAAGTACCTCACAATATCCTTTGCAGCAATCAAGTGAACATTTCTCGGATTTATCAGGAACTAGCTCAAGGTGTTCATAGCAAAGCAAATATCTAGTCTCATATTCGTCAGGTACATCAAGGAACAAATCATCTGACGATACATCATGGCATCAACTGTCTCTAATGAAGCAATACTCAGTAGCTTCAGGTTCAATTCCATAGGTGTGTTCATGGCCTTGCAATCCATCATCCTGAATCTCTTCAGGATCTCTACTGCATACTTCCCTTATCCGAGGAAGATTACATCCGCATTCTGCCACACCTCCATGCCTAGAAAATAGTGCATCGACACATAACAGGAGCATCACTGGTCTTCTGCCTTCAACCTTGAAGCAAAGGTTGGAATCCACTTTACTCTCAGTAAAGCCTAGAGTCATCAGTAATCTATCCATCCTGTCATACCATGTCAAACCTCAAGATCTTCTACAATCACTCCCTCTGAATCGGAGAATCATACTCCCTCTGTCTTTTGTACTCTATGTGTTACGGAGAGAAATTCCTATGGCTTGGGGTACCACAACAGATAGCTTGACTTTAGAAATTGTAGAGGGGGCTAATTACCTCCTAAATGTCATCATGTAATTATAGTTTAAAAGATAAATAAATATTAACAAATAGGTAGTTGGAGCGGGTACAACCGCTCCAACCTACCTCATAATGTATAAATAATTACCAAAGATAATGAAAAGACGGATTGGACGTCCCTTCCCAAAGTACTTGTCTTTGATGGCTGTGTATGAATCTAATGTATGCTTGAATGTGATGTTGAAACCCTAGTCTTCAACATTGGCGCCGTTTCCGCCTCTATCCGGTCTGGGTGACAGTAGCAGCGGATGGAGGTGGTCGAACCTAAAGGAGAAGCTGTCGTGAAGATGACATACTGACTCGTGTATTCGGGAATCTGACAGGAGCAGCTTCAACCGACTGCATGTGCGTTGCATGGATAAAATTTGTTTCTACAGCCGTCGACTCCATGTACGTTATTGCTGCTGCACTCCACAGTCCATGTCGTTGCGGGCATGAGATCTCTGTGGGAGCGTGATAAATGCGCCTGAGATGGATGGAATCGGCGGACGTTGATATCTAGAGCCGTCGGATTGCTGCGAGTCCTGTGGGACAAAGGAATTACAACACCTCGCCACTATCCAGAGGAGATTCGAGGAGTGTCCGAGGTAAACGAATGGCACAAAGTCGCCCGAGGTAAGGGAAGCCTGTTCTGCGACAAGGCGCGGACTCGGTGAAGGGAGTAGCCTCGAAGGTCAATAGAGGGAGTTGCAGCTTGCAGTAGCGTGGAGGGGTGGCCAACGGGCGCACTTGGGAGAGACTGCGATGGAGAATAGGCGTGAAGACATCGACCGTTACGATGGAGGCTTGGCGCGGACGGGGGCCTGGAAAATTCGTTAGGACAGCGGAATGGGGACGAGGAGTGAATGCAGCGGCGCTAAACTGCCACCGACTCGTCGCACCGACTCGTCGGGTCGACCCAGCCACCGACCCATCCATTCTAGTAAGTGAAGCAATGTAATATGAGTTCCAGTATGTTAAACCATGAAGGACTGTTAAAACATGCCGACTAGCACACTGGTCCAGCGCCCGACTGATCTGGTCGACCTCCAGCAACCCGACTGATCTGGTCGACCTCCATCGACCCGACTGAGATGGTCGACCACCATTTCGTCGACCCTGTCCCGACTACGGATTAAAAATTTTGATGCATCATGAGAGGTAACATTATGGAGTTTATTTTGTGTTAAATTGGTTGACTGAGCGTTGATTAAGTTGTAAAAATATGGTCGATTTTTTCTGTGGGTCCAACTCACTTTGGTCGGCATTTCAAGTGGTCGATATGATCATGTCGGGGGGGAGCAGGTCGGTTGGGTTGGAGCAGGAAATTCATACTCTCACAATAGAACCAGACGACGACGATGGCATTCAAGCAAATATCATTCATCTACACAGCGAAGCACTTCAATGAACGTGATGACAATGCACCCCTCATTATCAAAATGCTGAAACTGTTCCTAGGTTGTGACCTCGGAAAGCA